>JAVSBS010003930.1:18153-29932 GCA_033124195.1 Coracias cyanogaster | reverse complement strand
AGATGCTAGGAGAAAGGTTGGACTTGATGACCCTGGAGGTCCTTTCCAACCATAATGATTCTGTGATTCTGTGATCTCACCCGCACCTGCCCCTCTGTGTTCCTGCAGTCCTGCCCATCCCAGCTTCTTGTATCCATGATGCTCCCTCCACCTGACTGATTAATTCGTTACTCTTACTCTTTTTAATCCTTTCCTTCCCCTCCTGCTCCACCCTTCGCAGTGGTCCCTCCTTCTCACCATCACTGGTCCCACCAGGTCTCAGCACTAGGGCAAGTGCCAGCCAGACGTGGAGCAGGGTGCTGTAGATGTCACCTTGAGGGGAGAGCCTGAATAAGGGTGGGTGTTTCGGGATATGGGTGCTGTGCTGGTGGGACTGGAGCAGGGACAGGGCTCTGGCTTTGCTCCATCACAGCCTTGACATTGCAAGCCTGGCACCGAGGGCAGAGATCTTCATCAACATAGGGTCAGCTGTGGTAAGGGCTCATGGTGGCAGCGGCCACCCCACCAAGCTGCATAGAGCTTCATGGCCAGCTTGAGTAGAAAGCAGGCATTTCTTGCATGGCTACTTGTTCTGGGAATCTTCAAAAATTTCTGGCAGCCAATTTTAGTTGTGCAACCTCTCAGCTGCCAGAACGGATAGAATATGATCATATCACATGAAATGCATGCAGGTCTGCTATAGCAACTGTATTTCAAAGAGACAACACATATGGTGACTGGTTCTTTTTGGAATAATATCTATAAGTTGATGATGTTTTATTCAAAAAGGCTGTAGCTTGAAAGGTTAGGGATGTTCTGATTGTTTAGTGTATGATTAAAGAAAGGCTTCTGTGTTTTTTTTGGCCTATTGAATCTAATTACTGGGAACTAAAATGATCATCTGATTGCACATTTACCTGGAATTATTCTTCTGCAGAGCCAGTCTTAATAATATATAATAATATGTTGCGCTTGTACTGTATAGCGCTTCTTGTCTGAGCAACTCGAGAGTGCTTTACAAGTATTCATTAATTAAATAAGCCATACAACACCCCTGTTAAGTAGGTGAGTATTTGTTGCCCGTCCCCTTAAGTCTTGTAGGTTTTATTTCTGCTGCCTCTGCTCACCCTTGAAGATGCTTTAACAGCTAAATAAGCTAATTCGATAAAAATAACACTTTTTTTTAACCATACTTAGCACTTTCTGCATGAAGGTTTCCTTTGTTGCGTTGTATTAATTGGTGGTCTGTAGGGTCCTTCTGGTTCTTGACACTGCACCGACAAGGGGAGTGGCTGGCCGGGGGGGCACAGATATTTATCCACCCTGGTGTGTGCCCGTACCCAGCAGCTCCTCGCACCCCTCACTGCGACATGGACCGTTTGAGAGATGCTGTGGGTGCGCTGAGCTCCGACCAGCTTGAAAGGCAAAATCTGATTTTACCTTCATCGCACCAAGCTGCGTTGGAAATCGCATCCACCCTTAAAGAGCTTTTCTGATCCAGTGGAGTCTTGTTATTAAATCTGAAAGGAGGGCTTGTTGCCAGAGCGCGGTGCAAGGTCTCTCCTCCCCACCTGCCCTGGTGTGCTGGCCGGCAGCGGTGGTTCTTCAGCCCCTGGGCTGCTGAACGTCCCTTCAGAAGTAAAAAGGTGGATCTAGGCCATAAAATAACAAGGTTTGAGTGGGGGTGGCAGATCCGAGTTTGCAGTCCTTGGTGTCAAACCTTTCCCAGTGGTTCTGCGCAGAGATGAAACACTTTGCAACTTGGAGAAGCAAGTGAAACCCGCAGCGTATCTGACTCCTTAATTAAATAGGTATTAATTAAATCACTCAGAGAGCATACACAGTATGAGTGGGGAAGGCTTTTTCCCTCCTTCTGTGTAGGCATCTTGCAAAGGGACTATTTTTCTTGTTTTACATTAATGAAGTCTTCAGCCTTCCCACTTTTCCACCTACACATGTACTGAACGTCTCCAAGGAGACCAAGAAGGCCTGAGTCCGGTGCTGGCAAATCCTCTGGGAGCAATGGGCTCAGGTCTCGCCCGTGGAGCCTCGGCTATGCCACAGCCTGTCTTGCAGGGATCATCCTTACGGTCCCCTGCCCGGGGAGCCAGGGCGGGGTTTTCCTCCTTGTCCTTCTTTTCCCCATATTTTGTCTGCTCTTGCTTTCTTTCCCCACCTGATGGAGAAATCAGGTCTCACAGAGCAGTTGGCCCCACTGTCCAGGATCACTTTTCCCTCACTTTGTGTGAAATTTTGCAACAGTCCCCCAGTATGTGATGCTCTGCTCGCTTTTGGGATTGTATCCCTTGTCCCCCCGTCTTGTAAGACTCTTCACTGCTCTGCCGCTTCCCACCTGAGTTTCTGCTGCTGGTTCATCACAAGCTTTTAGTGATTTTGGCAGGGTGAGATTCTGTCCCTGCTGATCATTGTATTCACTCCAGCTCCTCACAGCTTCCCCAGCCTTCAGCACGGTCCCTCTGGGACTCAGCACAGCTCTGCCAGCCACTGGCTTTCCTCTTCCTCCTGCCGTAACATTCCAGAAACTTCCCTGGCTGTTTCCAGCACTTGGGACAGCAGACAGTGATATATGACTGCCGCCTTCTGTAAACCTGACCTGACCCACTGGAGGAGCATGAAAGCCGTTAGCACATGAGCCTGCCCAGTAGCAAGGAGGGCTCTATGGGAATAAAAATAACCGTACAATGCTCACCACCAGAATTCCTGCAGTTACTTGAGGTTCTGACCCAGGACCTGAACATCAGCTGCTGCTGTTTTTCTCCATAGTCAAAATGGGAAATCCGATGGTGGGATATTGCCCCATTGCTCACAAGTGCTGAGTTGTTGGGGTTTTAGTGGAAGCCACTGCTTTCCTCGGTGGAGGTGCTTCAGGACTGGAGCAGTACCCCGTGACCAAGGGTGCCATGACCCTAAGCTGTGCATGTAGCTCCCCACACCCTTTCTACAGTAAACTCAACTTGCAAACCTCTTTCTTCACAGGCTCTCCAGGTGGCACGGCAGCTTCTACTGCAACAGCAGCAGCAGCAACAGCAGCAGCAGCAGCAACAAGTTAGTGGATTAAAGTCTCCAAAGAGGAATGAGAAACAGCCAGCCCTTCAGGTAAGAGGAGCCTGTGAGCCTCCGTGAGGGACCGCGGCTTGTAAAAGTACTTGTGAACATTGGGATAGAGCCTTCAGGAGCTTCCTCCCAGTGAAGTCCACAGAGCAGCCGTGGCTGACATAAGTGGTGTGAGGACCAGCGCTAGGTGCTCTTGAAAATACCCCACATGGCATATTTACAAATCGTGAGCATGCATTTTTATTAGCATGTGGTAGGGATGGATCATGACAAAAGGGAATAGCTGTTTCTACCGTGTCATTGTGCACAGGAGATTTGCGTTAACGTTTCTGTTTGATTGCTGTTCCATTTGTAGCCTGCGTTCACTCAAACCGTTGATTTGCTGTGTCAAGGATATTGGGAAATACTAGGATATCGTATCATCAGTGTGTTTTTTCCCCTTTTATTGTCTGCTGATTTATGGACATCTTCAAAACTAAAATCTAAATATTACCACGCTTTGTGCTGTTATGAATTCACAAAGCTAAAACCAATACAGCGTTCCCAAACAGAAGATGTATGCACACATATGCGGCTTTGGAGTACATTCTGCTAGTCTTGTGGGATAAATCACAGGAGCTAAAGACAAGAAAGACCTATTAGGTCATGCATCACATTTTCCTCTTTTTTTTTTTTTTTGCTATTCTAGTGCTAGAAATCCCAAGTGGTGGTGGGACCGTTATTATTTTCCTTTGGATGGTTTTCCATAACAAAGCACACGCTCAGGAACTTTCCACTTTAATTCCATCCCCTTGCTCCAAGTAATACTGCTTGTATAAATACTGAGTCAGTCCCTTGCCTTGCCTCATGTTCACACTCCTCAAACATCTGAGATACTAACGTGTACTTGCCAGTTTTGGCAAATTATATGTATCTAGTTCTGTATGTATTTCGTAAACCGGCACTTCTAGACCCTTGACCACTTTGCTGGTTTGCAGCTGCTTTTTGCTTTTATTATTGCTCTCTTTGCAATTGCAGCGTGTCGCTGTATTTTTGGTAATAACTTACTGAACACAGCACTTCAGCTGCAGTTGCACAAAGTCTTGTAGCTGGGACATTTATCTTATCTCGCTCTTCCATATCTGATGCTTCAGCCTCTGTAGCCCCAAATTCTTTCCGGGTTTTTTTTTTCTTCCGCTTGTTGTCATAGCACGTTGTCAAACTCATGTCTGTTTTGCTCTTTCTAATTTTTTTTTTCAGTTTGATATACTATCACCATGAGTTCCCTGACAGCAATGCTGCTTCTTTTGCCTTTTATATGCGCTTCAGATTATTTTCCTCCAAAAATACGGATCCTAAACTCTTTAAATATGTAGTAGAATATGGAAGGTAAAGTCAACATCACTAAAGGCCTTGACAGTAAAGTGAGAGGGCCCGATTCTGCAGTTCTTACTCAAATAAATCTGATGGGGACCTGAAGGGGAGTTTTGCCTGAGCGAGGAATAGCTGTTAACTGCAGCCCTTGGCCCAGCGTGGACAACTTCTACATTTCGTGTAGTGATTTCATCTTCAAAGCATTTTGCAACCACTAATCTCCAAAACATCCCCAGAAGGAAAGTCTGATAAGTAAGTAGCATTATCCCAGTTCTGGACTGGGAAACTCAGGGAAGCAGGTTAAGTGACTTGCTTAGGATCATAGAGGGAATTGGGTTTAGAGGTGGGATTAAGATTCATGAGATCCTGGCTCCCTCCCTGTGCTCAGGCTGCTGGACAACACCTCGCACTTTATAGCTGAGCTATTATACTTCTGGAAAGTGTGGAGCATTTTGTCACTGGGCAAATATACGTTTTATTGGCAGCGTAGAGCACCATAATCCAAAGCGTTACATTAATGCTTTCAAAAATATTTTATTTGGTAAATCCATAGCCGATCCATATGCTTTTTAATAGACTCTTCCACTGGGGACATTTTTAATGAGAGATTGTGCTGGCTAGGTCCAGTGTCAGGTACTAAAAGAAGTGCTTTGTTGTGCAGATGTCTTAAGAATAGCTCCAGAGGATGAAATATGACTGTGTTGACCTTTCAGCTGTGAGCTTATTTGTCAGGATTCAAATAAGTTGAAAGGATCAAACCAAACAGTTTCCGTAGTCAGACTGGGAATTGTGTTGCAGAGGTCAACAGTGAAGGCCACATCGCGGATTCCATAACATAGCCAATTGTTGGTACGTATTAAAGTACTGGAGCAGCTCCTGCAGTCAGAGACACAATTAAAATTCTAATTTATTAATGTATACAGAGAGCTGGCCCAGCCTGTCACTCACTGATTCAAATGACTGCCCAGTCTTCTTTTTTTTTCTTCTTCTTTTCCCTCCTCACTCCTGGTGCTTTTGCGGTCTTAAACATACTGGAAGTCCTCTTGAATTTAACAGACCCTGAGTGCATCCCTGCCATGAAAATCTGTTGCTGAAAGGAAACGGTGGTGCTGGGGGTAGAATTCTTGTGTCAAATTGCCCTCACACAAGCACCCGCACCCCCTGAAGTTGATGGCACCACACTGACGAGGCAATACCTGCTGCTGACAGCACGTAGAATCAATGTCGAGGGTGGTGGAAATGCGCCCGTTTTTCAAAAGTTTGCTTAAATAATGAACCGAGTCATCTGTGCACTTAGTTTATAAATATAGATGTCTGATTCGGCAGCCACAGCGGTTAGCAGTTACCTGGGTTTTTTCCTGACAAATAGGCATTGCTTATTGCTGCTGTGCTTGGTGAGGGCATGGGCGAAAAGCTCCTTAACGTGGGTGAGGAGCTGTGTTTGCATGAAACGAGGGGGAAGGGATGTGCCGGTCGCCCGGGGTGCGCTTTCTCCTAATAAGATGCTCCGTGGCCCTGGGAGGGAAGCTGGTGTGGTCCTACGTGGGGCTGGATGAGCTCCCTCCGTCTCGGGCTCAGCACTTCAGTGCTGGCTGGCAGACCTTGTCACGCAAACCCCACCACCAAAAACAGATGTGGAGAATTAGTATACGCTGTGTAGCTAATCTGTTGTCGCCTTGTGGATAGTTTCCTATATTCCTTCTTTGCTCACAGATCAAATAGCTACAGTACTTAAATATATCCCGGCCACAATGGGGCATGGTGCCCTGAAGGCAGTGGGCTCCACTGATGTCTTTGGGGTCTCTTGACTTTCATAGCTCTACCTGAAGACCTTTTAGCAACTTTGGAGATATTTAGTGTATAAGGACTTGAATGCAGGAGTGGAGATGTGCTCTGCTGATGTTTGAAAAGAAGTAAATCTCCAAATACACGATGAGTCACAGTTGAGCCTATCTCACACTGCCGTGCTTTGTGTTTGGCAGTGACCTCCGGTTTCACAGCCTGATGACACAAACAAAAGAAAATTGGAAGTTAAGGAAAGGATTTAGTAACCAGCAGCTGGGAAAAGAGTAAAAAAATATGAACGCTACAAAAATTACTGGAAGTTTAAAAAGACTAAAGCATGTTTGGTAATATATTTGCCATAGACGTTGGATTTCCTTGAATCTGTGAAACAAATAATTTAACAGGCCAGGTATGCTTAGGATTTTGAAAATGTGCACATTTTTCCTGGCCAAGATAAATATATCTTTGTATTAATAGATATATTGATTAAAATCTGCAGCTTTAATTGCTGATGCTCTTAAACGATTATTCATTTTGGTTCTTCAAGCATTTTAGTTGCTGGCAAGAGCACACAGATTGGAAACAAATCAAGAAACACATTTTTCTCCCAAGAAAGTAAAAGTGCATGTGTGTTTTGGCAATACTAAAAATACAATTTATTTTTTTTTAAAGATGTAAATGCTGTGTGTTGCATTGAGCTGGAAGTTGCATACCGGACTGAAAGCAGATTTAGGATGTTCAAGTCAGTATCTCGCGATTGAAACCCATCACTTGACTTTTTAATGTGATAAAAAGAGATTTGTTGTATGATAGTTAACCCGCGTGTGTTTGGAGAGAAGAAAAGATGAAATTACGAAGATGGAAACTTTTGTTTTCGGTTGACAAAACAGAAAATAAATCTTGCCTTTTAAGTCACGGCCAAGAAAAGAATTTGGGTTTGGTTTAGACATTCAGGGTGAGACCGGGGGAGGCCGAGAGGACAGAGCTGTCCTCGCCTTTGCATACCGCTGCTTTTTAAAGCAGCCTCTTGGCTGGGCTTTTGTAGAATTTAATTTGCATGCTGTATTAGCTTAATATTTCTTTCCAGTATCTTGAGACATAGAAGAGGGCGAGAGGAAAAAAGTCACTGTAGCTTGGTGTTGGGGGCAATTATTATTGTTTTTTACGAAATTAGACATCGTTAGGCAGCGTGATGAACACCGAGAGGTGAAGGGAAGGGTGTTCTCTGTTTCGCTTGGAGCACACGAGCACCAGGTTACGTAGCCTCCGGTTTTACACACAATGGAGCTTTTTTACATAGTGGTAAATTTAACAACTGGTAGAGAAATTATGTCTCATCAGATAATTTGGGAGGGAAAGTAAATTTGCAAGTGTGTCTGTTGTATTTGTGTGAGTCTCTGCTTCACTCTCAAACAGGGGAGTTGATCAGAGTTTGGCCTCGATCAAGCCAATGGGAGTTTTGCAACCAGCTCTAGCTGGGTGGAGATTTCACTTCTGCAAGGTTTAAATCATTTACCTATGAAAATTTTGCTTGGTTTCTTTATTTTTTGTAATTTTTGACTTTGGAAATAAAGCAAAGTTGGGTTTTTCTGGTTTCTACCAAAGGACCCATTGCTTTTTTATTTTCCATCCCTGAGCCCAGTTGTAGGTGCTAATTCTTGGAATATCCCCGTGAAGTGCAAATACCATCCACCCCACAAAGAGAACAAAATCTGAGTCAGGTCCTCAAAATTACATGATCAGCTTGAAAACTTTGATACTAAGGGTTTTTTTCAGTGAAATCTGTGGGCCTTTTTTTGCTGCCCTTTTAGTTTGTTGTTTTTGGGGTTTTTTTTTAAGTCTTCAGTATTCAGTTTTTCCAGCGTTTCAGACTGAGCAGAAAGGTGACAAACACAGTTGTTTTTCTCTAAAGACATCTAAGACTGTCCTGTAATGACATGATTCCAAAAAAAACGTGGCTTCTAGGAAAATACCAATATACTGGGAGAGCTGGCAGTGAGAGGTACTGTCAGCAAATATGATTATTCTTATTTTATAGGCGTTTAAACCCCAGCAGAGAGATATTAAGTGACTCGCCCAAGGTCAGAGAGCTGCAGACACCTTCAGTGGCATTGAGCTGTGTGGCTCCCACCAGGATATTTGGGAGTTTGGCATCTGCATGGCATAAAAAGTCGGTTCTGAGAGGCAAAACTGAAAGTAGAAGCCGGGATCCTTCATTTCCAGCCCTGTGTCTTGTTAGAGCAGCCCAGGTATAATTTCTAGCAGGTTTTCTGCTTTGACATGAAGCATTTAGGGAATAGGTTTTTTGCAAAAAGGTGATTTCTGACCAGGTTGGGAGCGGGGCCATGGGACTGTGCCCAAGTCCGCCCCTGTGTTACCCACCTCGGGGAAGGGGAAAACAAATGAAACCTTCCTGACTGGTCAGAAATGTGTAAATTGCTGACAAAATGACACGTGTAATTAAGAGTGCTCCTGCCATTTTACCTTGTGGTTTACACCTACAGTGTTGAAAAAAGAGAGTGACTCCCACCTCGCTAATTACCATTATCACTGAAATGGTAGGGTTTGAGTCATTAGTTCCATGTGCATTTAATTAGAGGAAGGCTGAAATTGGATTTAACTTATTACTTTTTCATGGATCACTTTCTTGTCATCACTTCAAATTGGATTGCAGCCCCAGGTAACTAATTATGAGCGCCACAGGATCAAGAGTGAAAAAAAGGTAATTAGGAATAACACTGTTGGACCCTTGCTGGTAGTCCACTTGTGCTTGGGAAGAAATGAGAGCGGTATTTTGTAGTATTACAGATTAGGGAGTTAAAGGTATGCGCTGCTGCTAGGAATCATGGGAACCTGCCCCCTCCTATAGCGGTTTATATGATGTACAGCTGGGTTGAAGATGTTATAGCGACATGGTTCCACAATCAGCTCCTTAATTCCGAGATTAAACTTGTAACAGCAACAGATCGGTTGTAGGTATGAGGCATCTCAACAAGCGGGGTCCGGACACATGTGATTACGCCGGCGCTGCCGAGGCTCTCTTGGGCCGTGGTACGGCGTGGTTTAAGTACAGCAAGCTAGAATTGGTAACAAATTAATGAACGTATTAATGATCCGAAAAGATCATTCATATCCGACGGGGAGATCTATCAATCAGGAGAACAATGGCGAGGTTGATGATGTGTATGTCAGGAATTTAGCTCGAGTCGCTGCCGTGATAAAATCAGGATGTTGCTTCTCTTTTGTTTGCTGGAGAGGTTTCTTTTTGGTTTGCTTTTTGTAGGCAAGGCTGGCTGGGTTGGTTTGCCCCTTTTTAAAAAATTTTTTTTTTTTTTTTGGTCTCGTAGATACGATTGCCAAGTTCTGCTTTCTTCAGAAAATACTTTAAAACAAATTATTTTATTTCCATGTGCAGAACAGAGTTCAGAACTGCAAGTAATCAATTTTATTGACACAGTCTGGAAAAAAATGTTGATGAGAGCTCAAGGATGTGAAAAGATTGAAATTTCAAAGTACCCAACGCTGAGTGTAGGAAAAATTCAGAAGTAGTTTCATTAAGCAAAGAAATCTATTGTGTAGGGATCTGTAAGAGGAAAGTTCGCTCCAGGACCTAATGATATTACAAGGAGGTTGTGGCAGCTGATTGTTGCCTTTGGAGGAGAAAAAGTTTCTTAATTTCTCATAGCAGTGAATCACAGTTCAGAGGCTAGCACCGTTTCCTCAAGTTGTTCAAAATGGCTTTTAATGCTCTGTTAATGTAGGCAAATATTTGTGACTCAGTGTTGGGTAAGTGATCCTTGCTCACTATTTGCCGATGCAAGCAAAGCGTAGGAAATTATGTGAACACCGTGCAGAGATGCTAAATAGACTTAAGAGTAACAAAATTCAGTTACGGAAATTAAGTCTTTCTCATTTGCTTGACATTACAAAATAAATCTCGAGATTAAAAGGTATTACCTTTAATACAGAAAAAGAGAATCTCCCTTAATACATCTCAAATTGATTTACAATTTTTATACATAATATTCATCTGTGGTTGAAAAGGGGGCAACCTAAGGTCGAGTGATGTAGTGTTTCCATTTTTCCATATGAGTCTTACTGGGTGCGATAAAAGCAAACTCCTTTATTTTGTCAGTCTGCAGGAATTTCTGATGAAGTGCAGGGGTCACTTTTCTGTCAATTTGAGCAGGCAGCATTTTTGAACTACTGTTTCCCCCCACCCCCAGGCTCCTACAAACGGTGGCCCTGGTCTGACACATGCGTGCGTGCACACACACACACACACACACAGAGTGCTGCAATCTGCAACTTATTAGTGCGCAGCGCTGGAGCCTGTCCAGTGGTTAGAAAATTTCCTGAAGCCTGGAATAACAGCAGTGGGTGCAAGTGCCATCGAACAGAAGTGACAATGAGGGGCAGTCCGGCCCGCCTGGCCACGAGCCCGGGCTGGAAAACCAGCTGAGATACTCAAACGCAGGAAGATTGACGCGGTGCATCTGGGAAATGCTCAAAAAGTTGGGTTCTTGAAAAAATTACCTTCTGTGATCGTAAGACATCATCTGTTTTCCTACAGAGATTGTTTATAACAGGGTTTTCAAGCACTTGTCAAATAACCAGGAGTGAAGGAAACAGGCTAAAAATCTCTTACTGTTCAGATGAGTCCTGGTGTCGCTGGAAAAAAACAAACTCTCGTCCTAGAGATCTGCAGCTTCCCAACGCGGAGGGTGCTTGGGAGAAGGAGAAAAGGGAACTATTAGTCAAAAGCGACACGGCGAGTCCTTGTCGAGCGCGGGATGTAGGCTGGGGACGTGGTGCGCTGGGGCGATGCGCGCAGCGATGCTGTTACGGAGTCCTGAGGTGAAGTCATACCTAGTAACTGGTTTTTGTGTTGCTTAGCTTTTGTTACTTAGCTGTGATATCATGGGCAAAATATTATAAACATATCAGGGCTATAGCTTGCTTGTGTAACAAAAGATCAGGAACTTTTATGAAGTTTGTTTTCCTTGTCATATTGTAAAAATTTATTATGTGTACTGTGTATATTAGAAACAGATTTGGGTAATTCTGTCTAAATGAAGTCATCTCAGCTATTTCCAGACTGTCTGTTTTCGGTTGTGAATAATTTTCATACATCAGATGGTTGTCATATTTAGTAGCTCTCTACATTTCAAATAGGACATATCCCATTTGGAACTTCCACGGGCTTTACCTGCCTCTACTTCCGAAGGCAATTCTCTTGCAGGAGTGTTTTCAAGTACTGTCCGTGGCAGGGCTGGGCAGTTGCTGGAGGAGTCCCTCGTCTTTCTGCATCAAAATAACAGATTTTTAACAACTGCAGTAGTACTTGTGGCTTTCAGCAGCACGCGCCGGGGAAGAGCCTGCCAGATACCTATTTCAGCTTGTCCCTTTGTGTTCACACTTTGCAACAAATATGTGAAAAAAAACACTAAAGAAAAAGTAGTGTGTCAAAAACCTCCTCCAATAAAAGAAACCTCTTCTCTCAAAGAATGAATGCTTTTTTCTTCTTCTAACAGAAGTGTGAAAGAAGTTAATGTTTCAATGTTTAATGTTTAAATTTAAATCATAT
>JAVSBS010003930.1:0-18053 GCA_033124195.1 Coracias cyanogaster | reverse complement strand
ATATACACAGCTACATAGCAGCTAAGTTACTGTGACTTTTTTTATTTATTTATTTTTTTAATCCTCAAGGCAACGTTTCTTTAGTCAGCGTGTGGAAGGTCCGGTGTTCCTCACGCACCGACCAAGAGGAGTATGCCTGCAGGAATCCGTGGTGATGATCACAGAGCAGAATTTTGCCCTCAACCCCTCAGCTTTACCGGAAATACTTGAGCAATTTGTAGAAAGAAAGGGGGGGAAAAAAAGCAGGAGGGAAAGAGAGAAGGCATTTTGATCTGGCTTGCTTGAGCGGAGGAGAGCAGCTGTTTGCCTCCTGTTTAAATCTCTAGAGCTAATATTGAAGTTTCAAGGCAACAAGTGCAATGTAACAGAGTAAGTAGCAACTAAACCGGGCAACAATTGGAAATGACTCTTCGATGTGGCTTCGGAGCTTGACAGTTTTACAGCTGTGGCGTCAGGTTGGCTCTTGTGTTGCTGAAATGTTGTTATTTTCCTGATGAGTGTCATCTGCCTTTTATAAATTACTAATCTATTTAAGGTGTAACATTAATGGTGCATAATCTCAAGTTATTGAAAGCCTAGAAAATTAAAATAGACTGAAAGCACAAGAAAGAAATGTGCGTTGTGTCAGGGTGAAGTTCGATGAAGCGTGGAGAAGATGGAATAGATTATTAAATAAACTTTGAGAGGAGATGGAAAAGGCACCGAAATCTCTCATTTTGAAAGGAATTAGTTTACTTGATTATATGCAACTGTATCACACTCAGGAAAGTATAAGACAAATGAAAGCAAAACAAAATTTAATTGAGCTATTATTTTGCAGACTTTGGCCCCGTTTCAGACAGCCTAATCAAATTGCGCTTTGCTCAAATAACTAATGTTAAATGCAGTCTACGAACAGTTGTTTAAACAGACACTAATTGGAAAATCTAC
Source organism: Coracias cyanogaster (assembly GCA_033124195.1). Lineage (NCBI taxonomy): Eukaryota > Metazoa > Chordata > Aves > Coraciiformes > Coraciidae > Coracias > Coracias cyanogaster. The sequence continues at coordinate 17,123 of JAVSBS010003930.1, read as the reverse complement.
ATCCTGGCTTTAGTGTGTCTAGATGAAAAAAGTTTGGAAATTGCCATTTGAAGCGAGGTGGGAAGGTGGCGGGAGGAGCACAGGTAGCGCTGGGTGTCAGAGAGCAGTGCGAGGAGGCAGCAGTGCTTGCGCTGGAGCTGCCGAGCTCACCAACACCATAGCTTGGAACCATTTGCCCCTCAAAGTTGTCCTCCATCATATGCCATCGTGGGAGTCGTGTGGCAGCTCCATAGCTCATGCCATGTGCCGGCGCGCGTCGAGTGCGTAATGCGGTGGAACACGTGGATTGAGGGTGTTTGAAGCAGTACATCTGGTTATCACAGCTCAGTGCTTTCTTGCCAGTTCTGTCAGTTTGGCGTGTTTTAAGCAGCATGGGTTCAAGTAATATGTTGCCCTGTTTTAAGTTATTAACCTGTGAGCCGTATCTCAGTGTTGAGCTTTTTATTACGCATCTGTGCGGCCGCGTGGACCTCTTGGGTGGGTTGCAGCATGGAGTTAAACAGCTTGGGCCAGATTTGTTCTGGGTTCAAGTGAGAACCATCCAGGGAGTACGCTGGAGTTGAGGAATCCCACTGAGATGGGTGTAGCTTCCTAACTGATTCTTTCAAGTTGGTTTTACACAACACAGTCACTCCAGTAGTACCCAGGTGGTCAGTTCTGGTTTCCCAACGGTAGCAATGACGCCCACTGTGATTTCTTGGTCGGGTGTTTGGTTTTGTGCATTTTGCTGCTCATCAGGACTTTGGGTCAAAGAGTTACTCATGGTTTGTGTACCGGGGCTGGAGAGGGAGCAGTGCACGTTTCTACATTTTCTGTGGAAGATTTCTATCCCAAGTACTTTGTTGCCCTAGGGAACTGGTGTTTTGTGCATTCAGACAACTTTTGGAAGAAACTGCTTTTTTATCTGTACAGTCATGAAGAAAAAGGCAAAAATCAGAGACATTTGTAAAAAATTTCCCATCTTTCATTGGGAAAAAAACCCCCAAAACCAGTAGAATTGTTTTGGCTAACTCTTGAATAACTTGGAGAAATATCTGCAGCAAACCTGTTGGGAGATGCCATCCTCCAGCCTAGCCCATTGGTTTATAGCCACAGTGCAAATCCAGTCTTTTTTTTTTTCTTTTTTTTTTGCAAGAATAGATGCGTAAGGACCTGTTTGTTGATGATCGATCATTGTTGTCACTGGCCACGTTGTTAATTGGTGAACCTTCCGTGTCCATCCCAGCGTGAGCTCTATTTGGGCTAAGGCAGCAACCTGCCACCCTAAACCAGGTTGTAACTTGGGCCTCCATTTCGTGTGGTCTTCTTCATGGGATGGTTGCTCTGAGATAAAAGTGAAGTACAACTTCATGAGTGATCCATGAAGTGTATTAGAGAGGCCTCTTTTGGCTCTTTCAAAGGTTTGTCTGCTGTTGGCCCCAGGGCAGTGGCTCCTCAGGCTGGTGCTGGTACAGGCTTAATAGCCAGTGTGTAATGGGGAGTAGCCAATCTGAGTGTAAAAAAAAAAAAAAAAAATGCACATGTGTATATATATTTCCAAATTTACCAGTTGGAACCCTACAAAAGACAGATTATATTTTATGGCTTGTAAACATCAGGGCAGATATTTCAGGAGAACTGCAGACAGCTGTAATTTTGTGAATGTGCACAAATTACTTGGAAAACAAATATTCCTCTGCCTACACAGCTGTATTCACAACCCTGGACCAGAATGCCTTTTGCATGATGCTCATGCCTGGTTCTGTGGAATATAATAATGCTCAAATGAAGAAAATGTGATTTAAAAGTGAAGTCAGAATTAATACTTGCTGTGAAAACCTCTATTACTGTCTGAGGTGTTGGCACAGGAACGGCTAAACCACTTCAGGAAAAAGAACTAACCAAGGCATTTATTCGTACTCAGATCAAGAGCTGAATGCTCATGTGTTTGTAGTAGAGATGAAGGTACCGGTATCTTCCAGAGATGCCCCATGCTGCCTGTGCCATTCTCCAGGCAGTCAGATGAACGTGAAGTTGGAGGTGGTGGCTAAAGGGGTCTGCGGGGCCGTGTTGGTCGCCCGTAGGGAGAAGGGCTGTGGGCAGGAGGTGGAGGCTCCGTGAGGGCTGTGGGTCAGCGTCTTGCCCTGTCCTTTTCTTCCCAGTTATCTGCACCCAGGTGGGTTTGCAGAATGCAACTTAGCTGTCATTCACGTCATTTCATTGCGTGGTGATGGTGGCTTCTGTTTGTCCTTTTGCTGTGTGATAAGAGATTTCTACAGGAAAGGATGAATAACGAGAGAGGAGGCAAAAAAAAATCCCCAAACGTCAAAACAAGGCCAAGCAAGAAGGAGTAAAGCACAAGCTGGTAAGAGCCAAAGGCCTGCCATTGATTTTACTTTTAACTTCTGTGTTTATTCAAAGGCTGTGGATACAGGTTAACTTCCTGTGCTCAATATTTATCGCTGCGTTACTTGTCTTAAGCTGGAACAATGAGCACTTTGTTGATTGGGTTAAGAGATTGTCCTGTTTTATTCAGTCTCCTGCATCTGTCTCTCTATCTGTGAGTTTTAAGCAGTTTATTTTAATTTCAGATTTGTAACCCTCCGTCGTGGATTGCTGCTGTGCCACCAGCAGCAACACTTGAGGGACTATTGTTCGTCTTTTCAAAGTGGTGGGAGCACGCGGTGGAGCCGTGGGCTTCTGTGGAACTTGACCTGCCTTGATGATATTACACCTTGCAGATTCGGAGCAGGATAAACATTTTAAAGGAGAGGGGAAATATCAGATAGGTTATTCTTCATCAGAAAGAGTGGTAGAATTATTCTGCACAAGAATTAAAAATAGGAGGAAAAAAAGCCGTAATGACAGTAGCTACCTTTTTTGTTTGACAGCCATCAAAGATGCTGCCCAAATCAATTAATAGGAGAGAGAATATTTCCTCGCCATTAACCATGCTAACCCTTGAGCAGAAAATCAGTAAAATCACAGGGTAGTGAATGACGGCTGGGCTGATTTCACCCTAATTTAGCAATGCCAATAATTTTAGTGCTATTAGGAATGGAACCATCCTGGACAGTCTCCCAGGCTGCAGTGTTTGGAAAATGCCCCCAAAGTATGAGGGATTTCTCTCTGGAATAGGAGCATTAATGTAATGCAGAACATAGTCAAGATATTTTTAAAGCACGTTGTCCACAACTGGCACTGCAAGGGAAGGTATGTTTATAACTTCTATCGCTGTTGTTTTTTACTTGGGCTTGTTGCTTGGAAATTGTGCTCATTTTGAGTCCTTCTCTCAGCTGCCTCTACCCAGAAGAAAAACAAACCTATTTCTTTTGGGAGAGCCTGGCAGTGGACACATGAGAGCTCAGGGCCAGCTGCAGAGCTGCGGTGGTGGTTTGTTGCTAATTCTGCAGGAGAGAGCAGAGGGGACCACCCTGTCCTAAAAAAAAAAAAAAAAAAAAAAAGGAGGGGGAGAGAAAAGAAAACCAAAACAAAAATACTAATAAAAAAGCACTTTCAGTTTGTAACTTTGATTGTGCTGGAAAAAAAAAGCAAACTTAAAAAAAAAAAGCAGCAAACAGCCTTATTCCTTGCACAGGATGCTATAATAATTACCAGGGCAGTTTTTCCATTCCTGGTTGCTTTTGCCTCACACCTGTAGGAGGCCAGTTCCTTTGCTTCTGTGCTTGGCCACCAAAGGACTTTTATTTGAAAACGCGAGGAAATTCAATTTCCTAACACACCTCTCGAGTCAGGGCAGTTACGGCAATAGAAGAGTTGCAAATGGCTCATGTGTGAACAGTTTAGGATGGAGCTATTTGTACGGGGCCATGCTGAGGTGCGGGAGAGGGAAGATAATTGTAAATGTTCTTGTGGGGATCTGATTGACAGCTTATTGTCTGCAGGCAGTTGAGTAAAGAATAGGAAATGAGTTAAGTGGAGGGGATCTGGCAGGCTGCAGGCTCTCCTGATGGCAGCTGCTGCACGGAGCAGAGCGCCCCGAGCTCCCAGACCAGCCCTGGGCAGGGATGCTGGCAGCACCCCACTTTCTGAGGCACCCCAAGGGGACACCCCTTAGTCGGTTCAAAATGTGTGTGAGACAAGGCTGTGGCTTGTTTGCTGCTTCTTGGTCATCTGTGGTGCCTCGAGTGGTCTCAGCCGCGAGATGTGTGAGGTGACCCCGGCTGGTGCGTTACTGTGATGTGTTTCTGGCCCGTTGATATGGGGGATGTCCCACAGCACTGGTGGATCTCCATGGTCCACAAGCAGAAGAAGAGAAGGAAGCATCTTCTCCCCAACTCAATAGATTTGTTAATGTGACGTCTCTTTGGTAGTTTTACGATTTTATGAGGTCTAGGGTCAGTTCTGTGTGTTTTGAAGTTTTCATTATCCCACCGTTTTCTCTGGAGCTGTGTGTGCCCTAAGGCCCACGTGCCCATGAGAGCCCTCAATGAGCAGTTAAATGTTACAGACTTCATGTGCTAAAGATAGAAATATTAAAAACAAATACTCCACCCCCAAAATCTCACTGCCTGTATTTTTATTCCCTTGCCTATGTGCGTTTAAAAAAAAAAAACAAAAAAGACCCCAGCTCTGCATTGTTAGTGTAGGCTTCTGAGCCAGATTGTACTACAGAGCACACTGATGTGTCTTCCCCTGAGGTATGGAAAGATCTATGTGTGCTAAGCAGGTGTTTTCGTTTGTTTAATTGGAGCTGAGTTTAGCACAATATTACAGATAAATGAATTACACATGTTCAGTAATTCATAGAAAGCGATCGTTGTTTTGCTTAGGCACTTGTCTTCGCATCCAGGTTCGTGGAGATAGCGTGCTGCCAAACATGGACCAAGGTCTTTGGAAACAGAAAAAACCAGTGTGTGCACGAGGAGAGCCTGCTGTCTGGTTGCTAAAACAGCAATAGCTATTTCGTCTTTGTTTTAATCGTAACATTTTAAATTTAAATAGTATCCTGTTTTGAGAAATTACAAAACCACAGGTCTGAAAAAGAAATGCACCAGCTCTGTGTCAATAGCTGGTGGCATCTCTGGGCAGGAAGTTTTGGGGTGACACAGGCTGGTGGAGATGGCACCAGGGATGGAGGAGACCCAGGAAGCACCCGGAGGGCTCTAGGGCATCTCCAGTGTGCTGCATCCAGAGCAGCCGGCTGCATGCGCGTTCCTTGGCAAGACCATGACTGGTTTGCTTCTATCGGTGTTATTTATTTATTATTAGGCACTTTTTCCTTGTTTTTTTTTTTTTTCTTTTTTTACTGGGCTTCCTGGGCTCAAGCTGCCACCCCCTTGCAGAGGTGCTGTGTGGAGCACAAGTGCCTCCAGCCCCCCCATCGGCACTGACAGGTCTCTACTGCAGCAGGAGTGGACCCTTGGATCCACTGGTGATGGGCTTGGCCCTGCTCTCCTCGCTGAGGAGCGCCGAGCAAGAGCCCACAGGGCAGCTCGGAGGTGCTCTCTTCAAAGGACGAGCAAAACCGGTCACTTTACAGCTTCCCTCCTGGTTTTGAGTAGTCCCAGCCCTTGGCCAGCTTCCAAATGGATAATTACATTCAACTTACCCAAATTTCCTCTGCAGATTCAATTGTAAACTATTTTCTCGCTCTCTCCTGCCAGTGTTGTATATCACTGTGCTGCGCAGCGTTAAACAACTGTCACATGCAGCTCCAGAGCCTGTGGAGCTTTAGGGACAGAAAGTAAAAGTCTGTATCAGAACTTGCAGTGAACTTTAGAGAGAGGATTGTTTGTGCCTTTTCAGTTCGTGAAGTACTTTGGAGCAAGGTTTTGAATTAAAGGTGTGGTTGGTAAGTCACTGCTGTTGGCAGACGGTGCCAGCACTTGAGACCAGTGGTGGAAAGTGACTTATTTAGGGACATCCTCTCTCATGGATGTCCTTGCTCTCAAGCCTCCTGACAATGGAAATTAAAGCTGTTTAGCTGCATTCCTCATTAATCTAGGAATTTGTTAGTGCATCACCTATACACATCACCTGAGCTACTGTGTCTGTTCCTTCCCTCCCACCAGCAATGGTTTCCCACCAGCCTCCTGCCAGATCACTCCCCTCCATGGACTATAACAAAACAGTCTTGTAGAGCAAGAGCTACACTCTTCCAATACCTAAAGAGGAGCTACAAGGAAGCTGGAGAGGGACTTTTACAAGAGCATGTAGTGATAGGACAAGCAGTAATGGCTTAAAGCTGAAAGAAGGTAGATTTAGATTAGGTAACGGGAAGAAATTCTTCACTGTGAGGGTGGTGAGACACTGGAAGAGGTTGCCCAGAGAGGTGGTAGGTGCCCACTTGCTGGATGTGTTCAAGGACAGGTTGGATGGGGCTTTGAACAACCTAGTCTAGTGGAAGGAGTCATAGCAGGGGGATGGGAACTAGATGATCTTTAAGGTCCCTTCCAACTCAAACCATTCTATGGCCAGCAGCCCTTACCCACGCTGATAGCCATCTAAAGCTGTGCCTAGCAAAGCGCACATCCTAGGATGTGATCCAGGCAGCGGGTCTTGGTGCAGCAGCGTGGTTTTTTAAAGGAAGCCAGAGGCACGTGGGGAAGTGGTGTATGATCTGGGAAGTGCTCCTGCATCCTCCAGGTTAAATGGAGCCACCACAGTAAATCACAGTTGAAAGTGAGTTGGAAGCTTTTAAAACTGTTACTTGTGTGAGGCTTTTCCTGCTGCACGTGTCAGTATGGGATTGTTCTGCAGGAGGCTCCTGGGAATTAATGTGTGTCCAAACCCAGCGGCAATCTCGGAAGGTTTGTGGCAGCGTGATCTATAAACTTTTAATTATATATATAGCTGAATAAATAGCTTGAAATCTCTTTAAACTCTTTGTTAACGAATGTATATTAAAAAGTGCCCATCCCACACGCACACACCCCCACCCACCCTTTTCCTTCCTTCCTTCCTCGTTTTACACCCACTTCCAGCAAGGCTTTGGCTCGTGACATCCCTCCTTGTGCCGGGAGCTGTGGCCGGAGCTCCCCCCGGGGCTGGCTCGGCCAGGGGCTCGGCTGGACCACTGAGCCCTTCTGCTCTGCCGTCCTCTGCCCGATGTCAGAGGACAACGCAGAAGCTGTTGACTGTGTCTGGGTTCCACACTCAACGTGCAACCCGTTTGGGAGGCTGATTGTGCAGCGTCAAACACTTTAATGAGATGCAAATTGTTTGTGATGCTGCCTTATTAAATGTATTGTAATTTTTAAATCATTTGCTTGTTAATTGTATTTAAATAGCTGCCACGTAGACAAGCAGAAAGTTTCCAGAAAGATAAATTGTTTGGTTTTTTTTTTTTTCTTTGTACTGCATTTGAAAGCGGCCCCGGTGACTTTTCTCGGCTGCTTTGACATGGCACTGTCCACATGGAAGCGTGCCCTGGCCTTGCTCACTGCCTGGTCCTCACCCTTTCCCCCTGAGAAGAAGTATTCTCTCTGGTACCTTTCTTCTAGAAAACCACAGTTCCCTTAAAAAGGTGATACAGCAGAGAGGCTCGGGAGGTTTCGAGTGGAGATAGCTTGTTTTCCCCTCTGTTCAGCCAAGGTGGATCAACCTGGATCAGGTTTTGGGGCTTTTGCGATGTGGATGCTGCCGTCCCCATGCAGATGGGATTTGAAAGGATCCTGAGGATTTGGGGGATGCTTACATCTTTTGGACCCTTTGAAATTCCCAGCCCATTTTTATGTTGATGTGTGTCTACCAGCCTGCCAAGGCAATGTCACCCGTCCTCAGCACCTCTGAGGCTCTTGTCTTCTGCACATTGGGATAAATGGCCAAGTTTCTCTTGGCTCCAGCAGAGCAATATGAGGTCCCTATTGACCTCAGGTTTAGAGCTGCTCTTGATCCTAGATCCTTGCTGCCTTTGGCATGGAGCAAGCTACACAGGATCATTTCTTTTTATTTGTATTTGAAATAGTATCCTGGAAAATGAAAAATAATACTTCCATATCAGTTTGGTCATTCTTCTTGCGTCGTCTGGAGGCTCCCACCCCACCAGTGCTCCTGACTCTTGTTTTCCAGCTCTTCTGTGTTTGGCACCAGACCCTCACGTCCGTTCTGCCTCCTTTCCCCAGTGACATTTCATATTCCCTTTGTTTTCTGTTTGCATCTTTGTTGTGCAGCAGGATCAGTAATAATAGTTAATAATTAGCAGCTCAATAGCACCCTTCACCTTCAAAGCCATTTCAGGCATTAAATCACTGCAGCTCTGCTGGCAGTATTACAATATTGACTTGTTACTTCACCAGTGTCATAGAGGCGGCAAAAGCTGCGTTTTTATTGAGGCCAAAATGGGGTCTTTTTTTCTTTTTTTTAGAGGACAAAATTGGCAAAATATAAAATTTTCTCCTCGGCTGACACTTCGTTTGCCAAATTTCAGCATAGAGCCAATTTTTAAAGCTGAGTAATAAACACCTGAAAAGTTCTGGTTTATAATGGCAGTGCTGAAAAGCCATTAAATGAACGGCTCCGCTATAACACAAGAAAACCCTCTTAAACTGTCAAAAACCTGTAAAAGCTGGATGGAGGCTTAGCGAATGCCAGCTTTGCCTTTGAGCCTGGGGCTGAGAGGTGCGAAGTGAACCTGCGGGGACTGCTAGGGCAGATCATTAGGGGTGTCCCTTCTCTATGGTGGAGAAATGGCCCTTTCGCAGGTTTGTGATGGAGCTTGGTGAGCATCCTATCCCAGGTGAGCATCTCTCCAGGTCTCTCCAGCCATAGGACAGGGAAGGCGAGGAGGAGTAATGGGGATGGAGCTCCAGGGGAGCAGAGAGCAGAATCTGGGACAAGAGGGAAAGCCTGGAGCAATATCTGAAACAGGCCTATGAGAGGGCTGCGGAGGGACTGTTCACAAAGGCCTGTAGCGATAGGACGAGGGGGTAATGTGTTCAAAGTGGAAGAGGGTAGATTTAGATTGGAAATTAGAAGGAAATTCTTCACTCTGAGGGTGGTGAGGCAATGGAATAGGTTGCCCAGGGAAGTTGTGAATGCTCACATCCCTGGATGTGTTCAAGGCCAGGTTGGACGGGGCTTTGAGCAACCTTGTGTAGTGGGAGGTGTCCCTGCCATGGCAGGGGGGTTGGAACCAGATGATCTTTGAAGTCCCTTCCAACCCAGACCATTCTATGATTCTATGAAAGGAGGAATTGAGGGATGAAAGGTGGCAGAGGGGGTTTGGGAGGGCAAATGGTGTGCGGATGCTGGGCCAGGAGCCTGTGCAGCAGCAGGCACAGCTCTCCAGGGCACGTGCATGGTCCACAGCGACCAGGAGGGAGACATAGCCAGCAAGCCCTGCTTGACTTGGTTTCTTCTGGCCCGAAAGACCGTATTTCTGCACAGATTTTTCGAGGAAGTGAGGGCCGTTCCTCTTCTCTTGCCTGCGACCTGTGGCTTGCTGGCACACACAGATGCAAACGCCACATCCCAGACAAGCATCGTCTGTGCAGATGGCCGAGAGCAAGGTATCAAAACCCACCTCCCTAAGGGATCCTGCAGCCCATGGCCAGCTCAGACCCTCTCCCCTTCCCTGCACGGCGTCTGCTGGCAGAGGGTCCTGCTGGGAAGGTGAGCTCTAAGAGCAGCGTAGTAAAATAGCAAATTGTCCAGTAAAAGAAATCAGTAAATGAAGGGAACAGCTATTAATGTGCCAAGCCAAGATGTGTAATTATACCCTAGGACTTTTCCAAACTAATACATGTTAAAGGTGTAAACCTATTAAAGGAGAGATTTTTCTGTACAGGGAACTTATGTAGATAGAAGGATTTACACTGTATTTTATTCTTGTATTATAAGGTATAAGGAACATTTGAGCAAATCCAGTCATTCCTATTATTACAATATCATACGTTTTTCATACCATTTTATGCGGTTCTTCAAAAACTTTGGCGCTAATTCTCTTTATATTGTTAGGAATTTTCTTTTAAAAACAGAATTCTCTTTCTCAAATAGTTAATTAGATTTTGAACTTCAAATACAGTACTTATTTTTTTTTCCTCCCAAGAATAGGGGTGTTAGATCCATTGTGCTGGCCAAATTACAGTTTGGATAGTTACATTCTCTCTGCTTAATCACCCTGCAATTTCATTCGAGTGAAGGATTTGGTGCCTCAGGTGCCCTGAATTCCTCCAGAGCTCTGTATGGCGAAGTTGCTGCCACCATCCACCCCAGAAGTGGCTGCATTTAATGGCAGAGAATTGTCATCTCCTTCCAGAGTACAAATAACAGTGTCACTTGCAGAGATGGTTTTTTGTAGTGTTCCTCTGTTGTTACACTTTGCAGTGAGTTTGCGCTTTTCCAGCCCAAGCAGCCCTGCCCCAGGTCTTTAGGCACATCTGAGGGATTTCTCTTGCTACAGGAAGGCAAATTTGTTTTAAGAGGCCCCAGAAAAATTCTTGTATTTGCTTTTCCACCCTTTGCTGTGAGGGGTGCAGTGAAGGAGTGGGTCCTGCCTGCCCCACCACATCCCCGCTTGGCTCAGAGACCTGCTCCCTTTTGGCATCATCATTTTTCTTATGGCGCAGGGGGAAGAAAAGGATTGGGATAAGCAGCAGCTGGATTTGGATAGGAAGCATCTGTGGGTTCAGACAGGAGCCCCATTTGCCTGGGGAAGGGAAGCGGGAGGGGAGGACCCTGCCCTCGAGTTCAATTCAGGCCCCGTTTATTTTGGAAGAAGTGATGGATTGTGGCATTGAGCTGTGAAGGGCTGGAGTGGAAGCCCAAAGGAAAACCCCAGAGCACACAGTGAGCCCTGCTTAGTGCCGCACAGAGGGCTCTGGGCCAGTTGGATGACCCCAAGGGATCTGAGAGCCGAGTCCTGTAGTTGGGGTGTTTGCTTAGCCTTTCTGGCTGGAGGTTTCTCATCCATGTGAAACCAGACGTGCGCCATCAACATGACTGACATGGCCAAGGGACAGAGGATGGCAGTGCTGAAGCTGCATCTTCTCCTGTCCTGCAGCGTGCCGCTGGCTTCTCCTCCCCTTCCATTCCCCATCCTGCCAAGCTGAGTGAGGGGATGCTCATGACACAGAGGCAGCGAGGAGGAGGACAAGCACTCTATGTGCATCACAGGGTGGTGGTCTTGAGGAGGCCTCCCTTGCCATGCCCTGCTTCCAAAAAAGCTTTTTATCCATATACAAGGGAACCTGGGATGGTAACCTTCAGTAGCTCCTCCTGGTAGTTCAGCACTGCTTTGCAGCTGCCATACTTGACAAGTCCAGTATGGCAACCAGGGATATCTCAGAGGGCTCCTCTGTGTCCTGTTGCCCGCAGTAAGTCTCCTTGGCTTTAGCATTGTTTGCCCGCTTTGCAGATCGCGCTGTTCTGCTGCTTTTTGGCATTTTGGAAGTGCGTTTGATTCCTGGAGCCGTGTGCCGCCCGTTCGTTCCAGCAGGAGCAGAGATCTTGGTGCCGCTTTCAAATTCCTTCGTCGTGTAGCATCAGAAGTGCTGCAGCTTTTCTGCATGCTCCTGTCTAACCACGAGGGCTGTGACAAAACACCTCTTGAGGAAATAATTCCAGTTGTTCTGCGGCATGTACGAAGTTCAGTGTTTTTCAAGAAAAGATGAGCAAAACCTCTTCCCATGGCTAACTCCTTAAAAAAAATTAAAGAGTAGCTTTTGAATGTTGGAGGAAAACTTGGAACTATGAGCCAGCCAAATATACTGTATCATGAAACCTTGGGGACCATTGAATGGAGAACAGTGGCCCATTACTGCTGAGAAGGTGTTTTATTGAAAATAGGCTGACGTGTGTTCCCACCAGAGTGAGTAAAAACCGGTGAGATGCCCAGTGGTGATCCAGGTTATTCTCACAGATGAACCGGAATACATCGCTTGGCACTGTGTGCCAAACAGACTGACGGGCGTTTTTACATAAAGGGGCCCATATTTAATCCGATTTATTTTCATTTAAATCTGTAGCAATGTACATGTGTACGTAGGGGTGCGTGTGTGTAGTTGTTGAGGATGTAGGCACGGTTTTTTGGAAGGGAGTCCTTGGTGGTGAGGGGAAGCCTTCAGTCTCCTGGTGACAGAAGCAGATTACCAGGAGAGGGCACTGCGTCTAACACAGGATTTCACACCAGCTGAACCCACACCAGCCCCAGACAGGGATGTTCCACCTCAGAATGCAAAGCTGGGGGCACTGGGGCTGCCCCAGCCCGCAGCACCCACCTGCCTGCTCAGAGGCTGCGAGCTGGAGGTGATTTGTCTGAGGTGGCCAGGAGTTCACTGGTTAATACTTAACGGGCAAAAATGCGTTTGATTGACATTGGTTTTGTTGATGTTTCATTCCGTGTGTTGTTTTTTTTTCTTACCATGGCAACTTTAACATCATGACAAAACACCTACTTTGCCTCTCGGAGCCATCGCTGTTGTCATGCCCAGTAGGTTATTTTGGTAGACAGGGGTTGTTCTTTTCAAGTGGAGGTGTTGCCATCTCCTACCAGATACCACCTCCAGTCTTCCCTGTCCTGAGGTTTTCTCTGTATGAAGGCTGTGTTTCAACCCCGGGCAAAAAAAATGGAGTTTTAATGGGAACTGCAGCGTTTTCTGTACTGTACGTGACATAAATGCTATCTCACATAATTAAGGAAAGTAACCGAGAACAGTTAGTGGTGATTACCTTTCAATATATTGTGTACTTTGGGGCAGAAAAATAAATTATGAATAATGCCCAAGCATACTTGGAACAATTTGCACACTGTGCTGTGAGTGATGCAGACCTGCTGGTAGAGGAGTGTGCTAATAAATTTTACTTTGTGGCGGAAACAAGAGATTACAGTTTATTAGGAAAGGAGATGGCAATTTATTAAGATCAATCAAATATGAATGCAGAGCAAAAATGTTGCCATTTTTATTTATTTATTTGTCTGGAAGCACGAGGGGGGGTGCAATTATATGAAATTTGTTTACCTGTGATGTTTGATTCATTATTAATATTTTTATGTTTAGAGGGAACCATAATTTTGCTGAAATGTCTTCCATAACTCCTGCACAATCATATTCATAACTCACCTGAATGTTGACACATCCTGCTGTGTATATATAAATTAACTAGTAACACTGGCATTATAAAATGATGCATTAAATGAAGATGTGAATGGTAATTTAAAGCATGCCATGAAGTGAAATTTAAACCATTGTACAACACTGAGGGGATTTAAAGAGCCTTCTTCGCGCAGGATTTGCAGGGGCCATAAGGAAAATGACAGTTTCACATCAAAAAAAAAGAAGAGCAACAGGGACACAGGCGTTACTGAAATGTTAATTGCTTTGCTGTTCTGTTTTGTTAGACACCATCAGCCTAAAAATCACTTTTCTTCCTGAAGATATTTTAGCATGAGGGCATTAGCTGAGATTATTAAAAACTACAGGAGAAAAAAAAAAAAGTATGTTTACTTTGTCCTTTTTCTCAACACTTTGTGGGTAAGAAGTTTCACTGTTTCCTGTTTAGTCAGTTGTTTTCCCCATTTGTTATTGTAGGTCTTTCAAACAGCAACAAGGGAAAATGAAGCATTCTCAAAACAGGAAAATGTGATTTAACCCCACAAAAATGGGCCTGGGGATCCAGCAGTGGGAATAGCAGCCGAGACGGCTTTTTCCCTCAGAACTCCAAACAGCAGCTTGGTTTTAACCCAGCCCTTGGCTCTAGCCCACATGCCGAGCAGCGTGATTTGGCACTTGCCTTTGCCAGGGTCAGCGCTGGGGAGACGGCTCCTCCGTGCCTCAGCAGCACCAGCACCAAAGTTCACCTGAATTACTCCCTAATTTGTGCTTGGGGAGCAGGATTTGGCCCACCGTCTGCTGCCAGAGAGCAAAGTGGGACCTAATTGGACCTGCCTGCCCAGAGGAAGGTCCCGAGGACAAGAACAGATGAATTGTTTGGGTAGAAATTGCCTCATATTAGGACTGGACATAAAATTTCCTAATTTGGGGCAGGTTAACTCTGGTTAGAGGCGGTCACACTATGTGGATGTCTCCTTTTTCTGTCTTTCTCCCATGCCTCACAGGCAGCTGAGACTTTCCAGTCAGCCAGTCCATGGCCTCTGCACGGATAGGTGCCTGCAGAAGTCTGTGAATAAAGTGGATGTGTAAAATAAGGGCGTAACAAAACCATTTATTCCACTATATCCATCTTCATCTTAATTCATAGTCTATTCCTCTCACTTGGACCTTAGAGCCTAGCATCCAGTGATTATTTTCTTTCACAAAGGTGTCGATACCTTGGCTTAAGATGGCTCAAATCTCGTGGGCACGTGGTGCCAAATAGCCACCTAGTCTGCCACTCTCATTCCCGGTCATTTTTATTACTTTATGTTCTGTTTTGAACATCCCTGTCTGATTGTCTCTGTCTGTGATGACTCTCCGTAATTAAATGGAATTAAAGTGGGAGTTTATGGTTCTTCTCGGTCTTTTAAAATATTTTGCTGGCTTAGAAATGCATTCTATTTCATGGTGACCTTACTTAACAAGTGCTACCATCTCCGTTACTAAGGGAATAGACTGAAGTTTTTAGCCCACAGCAGATGTTGGCTGAGCTTGCAGGTATGAAGCTTTTATATGAAAGGGTATAAAATGCTTTAAAAATACGGCTCTCAGGTTCTGCGGCCAGCGCTCAGTGCTTAGACAGCACCTTTCATTTTCAAAGTGTTTTGCAAATACCAGTCTATGGAAGATCCTGAAATGAGTAGGATTAGCCCCGTTTTGCAGATGAGGAGACAGAGACGTTGAGGCCGTTGGCTGCCTTTGAAATCTGGGTGGGCATGCAGGCAGCTCCAGAGCCAGGCCAGAAACGCTGCAGTCTGAGCTCTCCGAGAGAGGGTGGCATCCTCAATGTGACAGCCATTTCAAAAAATAGAGTAAATTTCTAGGTGACTCACCCAAGGCCATAGAGAATTGTCAGTGCCAGAGCCATCACCCTGCTTCTGTTTTACTTGTAGCTCACAGGCTTGTGCTTGCATCGCCACGTTAAGCTTTTTCTTTGCCCCTGGAAGGAAGAGAAGTGCCTTCAACAAAGTGGTGGGCTTCATAGAGTCCCCTTTTTTTATAAATATAGTAAGTCAGAGCTTGGTCCAACAACGTGCGACCAGGGCAGGGGGGAGCGCTCGGGTCGTTGCTGAGCTCTGTGTACCTGGATAGGGCTGTTGTTGGAAAATCAGAATTGGCTTAGTGTTGAGGGTCGTGTGTGGCTGAGAAGTTTGTGCTGGAGAAGACAGGATAGATTGAAGATTTCCAGGCTGGGGGCTTTGGAGCATCCTGTGACTGGTCTGCAGAGCTTGCCCAGGGGTGCAGCCCCCTCCCCGTTTTGGCTGCGGGGCTGGCAGAGGTGTTGAAGTGCACAGAGCTGTTTCCCACCGCTGCTCCTTCGCGTCGGGGCGCTTGGGGATGCTGCCACAGTGATGCTCTTAGCAAGCGCGGCAGGGAGGAGGAGCTGCTCCGCAGGAGGAACTGTTGAAAAGTTTTCAGTCTGTAAGTCTGTAATATATTCCCCAAAGCAATCCTGAGTTCTTCAGGATTACTTTGAAGTCCACACAGGAAGGATTCTCTTAAGCGCAGGCGGTAATTATTACTAGCTCATCGCATGCATTACCAGTTTATATCATTAGTGAGCGTCCAGTGTGCTGGAGCGTGCGTGTGTATATTTGCTGGGAATACAAACGGTACCTCCACATACCGGCCATTCCCGTGCCCTCTGTGCGCTGACCTGCTCAGGGGGTGTGTGCCCCTTTAAGAGGCAGACGCGTTCTGCTTCATGTAGGCTGTTTCTGGCAGATTTAGGGTCTTGCAAAAGATGCCCTTAGTCCCTTATTAAATATTCATAAGAGGGTGGGGTCACATTTTTGTGACCTGAAAAAAATCCCATTAATAAATTTGTTATCTGACACAAAAACACTTTAGGGTGGAAAGCAATCCGTATCACATCCCATTTAACATCAGATCACAAGTTGTCAGTCAGTTGGGTCCTTTGTCTTTGCTTCTTGTGAGGTTCTCCAGCAGCATAACTAATGGGGCTATTGTCTATCAGCCCTCGACTCCTGCAAATAAGGTACAGAGCTGCCTGGGAACGGTGTCAGGGCAGCTTCTGTCTCTTCAGCGGTACCTGAAGTAACTACCTGCGTCAGTGTTGTCTTTGGAAACTATGTGAAAATGTAAAAAAATGGAATGGAAATAGCGAGAGAGATTTTACCAAGTATTACTGCCCGAGCTGAGGTGGGGAGTAGCTTTTTGGGCAAGAGAAAATAGGTTACTGGGAGTGTGGCGGTGCCTGGGTTGGAGCTCGCTGGCAGGATTGTCTTTGTGTGTTGAAGTTCTGGGGGGCCAAGAAAAGTACTTCTTGGAGCTCAACCACGTGAGGGTTTGAGGAAGCTCGTTCTGAGTGACGTGAAACCGCTAACCCGGCTGTGCCAAGGGCGCCGCAGACCCAAACACAACGTTTCGCTTCCACCCAACTCAAGGGCTCGGCCGCCTTCCAAAGAGGTCGTGGTGGCTCCGGCTGTCAGGTGCTGGTGTGGAGGAGCCCTGGCCCTGCGGTGTGCTGGAGCATCGTGGGGTTCTCGGTGGAGGAGCCCTGGTCCTGGGGTGTGTCAGAGCATCGTGGGGTGCTCGGGAGGAGCCCTGGTCCTGGGGTGTGCTGGAGCAGTGTGGGGTGCTCGGTGGAGGAGCCCCAGCGCTGGGGTGTGTTGGAACCCATCGCTGGGTTGGTGACCGATCTCCTCCGCTTTGTGGAGGAAGAAGATGCTCTGTTCGCAGGCCAGGTCTGGTTTGGTGCTGCACCGCTCCCGTTTGGTGCAAACTCCTGTCGGAGGCTTCTTGTGATTGCATTTTTAAATTATTGTTCTTATTTTCTGACACGGAAACCCCGCGCTTTCAGGGGCAGAGCTGTCAGGAGAGCCAGAGCCACTTTCCACGGGAGAAGAGAAAGTTGGAGCGGACGCAGGGGGAGCACCGCGGCCGGGCGCGCTGCGCTGCGCTGGCTACCGCCGGCCCCCCGCCGCTCGCCTTTCTCGCTGGGGAGGGAACCGGCTTTTAAAGACTTTGCCGGCGGGTCGCTGCGGGCAGGTCCGAGGGCGCGGGGGCAGCGCGGTGCCCGCCGCGGGAGGAGGAGGAGGAGGAGGAGGAGGAGCAGGAGGAAGA
>JAVSBS010003929.1:10611-35741 GCA_033124195.1 Coracias cyanogaster | reverse complement strand
CTCCGTTGCCCTTCTCTGGCCACGCTCCAGCCCCTCAAGGTCCTTCTTGGAGTGAGGGGCCCAAAACTGACCCCAGGATTGGAGCTTGGGCCTCCCTAGTGCCCAGTTGAGGGAGATGATCCCTGCCCTGCTCCTGCTGCCCACACTGGTGCTGCCACAAGCCAGGATGCTGGTGGCCTTCTTGGCCATTTGGGCACAGTGCTGTGGTTGCTGGCATGGGGGACCCCGCTCCCCACACTCCCCTGCTGTGGCCATGACCTCCATCTTCCTTGGTTAACTCGTGAAAGGCAAGTCTGGGGATTTTGGCCAGGGCCAGGGCTGTGCCGTGCCCCACTCCCAGGGTGGCTGGCAGCCCGTGGAAAGGAGGACCCCACAAATCACCCCGGCTTTGCCAGCCAGCAGAGCTGATGCAGGGCTGCGCTGGCAGCTCCCTGGCACTGCTGGTGCCCCAAACCAGTGCAGCCAGTTTTCCAGGCTGGGCAGGAGCCTGCTGCTCCCATCCCACCCGGTGCTGCATCCTCTCGCAGGCTGATCGAGCTGCACTCGCCGGACAGCCGGAACACGCTGATCCTGCGCTGCAAGGACACGGCCACGGCCCACTCCTGGTTCACAGCCCTGCACGCCAACATCGCCGCCCTGCTCCCCCAGGTCCTGGCCGAGCTCAACACCATGCTGGGCACCGGTGGTGCCGCGGCCGGCGGCAGGGAGGTCAAGCACATCGCCTGGCTGGCAGAGCAGGTAGGTGCTGGCGGGGCTGCGCCCACCACTCTGGGCTGGGGACAGGCACTGCCTGGGGATGGCAGCGCCGGTGGGGCTGTGGTTGAAGCTGGAGAGCCTGGCACCAGCCGGCTGCACTGCGGTGAAACCAGCACTTCCCGTGCCCTCAGCCCCTTGTCCCGCTGGGATTTCCTGGCTGGAGACACTCCTCATCCCCTCGCTTTTCCATGAATTCACTGCCTGAGAGCCTGGGCACCACGGTGAGCTCAGCCCCAGTGGCAGTGTCCCCCGAGAGCTGCTCCTGCCTCGGTTTTCCAGGATGGACGGCCACCCTTGGTAGCACCTTGCTCAGCTTTACATGGACACTGCCAGGAGCCTGGCAATGTGGAGCTGCTGGCCTGGGGTCAGCCCGGCTGTGGGTGCAGGGAGCCAGATGCCCGGGCAGCAGCGGGCACCTGCAGCCCTTGGTGCCCCTCACCATGGCCTCGTGTCTCTTGCAGGCACGCCTGGACGGAGGGCGGCAGCAGTGGCAGCCAGTGCTGATGGCGGTGACGGAGAAGGACCTGCTGCTGTACGACAGCATGCCCTGGACCAGGGACGCCTGGGCCTCCCCTTGCCACAGCTACCCGCTGGTGGCCACCAGGTGGGCTTGGGGGGGGAGACCAGCTCCCCTTGGCTGCATCCAGCTCCTCTGCTCCTGATGGAGCAGGGGAGGACACCCCAAAAGGCTGATGGGCACAGTGCTGGCACTGCCATCACATCCCTGATCCCCTCTCCATCCATTCCCCACCTCCAGGTTGGTCCACTCGGGCTCGGGCCGCCGCTCGCCCGCCCTGGGCTCGGAGCTCACCTTCGCCACGCGGACGGGCTCTCGCCAGGGCGTGGAGATGCACGTCTTCCGCGTGGAGACCCACCGGGACCTCTCCTCCTGGACGCGCGTCCTGGTGCAGGGCTGCCACGCTGCCGCCGAGCTGATCAAGGAGGTGACCGTGGGTGAGTGCTGTGAAGGGGGGGTCCTCTGGGTGCAGCGGGACCAGGGTGGCTCGGGGGGGTCTGGTGGGCAGGGGGCTGAGCCGTGGCCGTGCTGGCGCCCGCAGGGTGCACGCTGGGCGGGCAGGAGGTGCAGCTCTCCATCCACTACGAGGGCGGCTTCACCATCTGCCGCGAGGAGCCGGGCGGCTGCGTCCTCTTCCGCTACCCCTACGAGAGGCTGAAGATGTCAGCGGATGACGGCATCAGGACCCTCTACCTGGACTTCGGGGGCCCCGAGGGGGAGCTGGTGAGGAGGGGGCAGCCACGCTCACCCCCTGATTTGGGGGGGGGTCTTCCCTCACAGATGGTTCCTGCTTCCCCCCATTCCTGCAGCATCCCAGCTGCCTGGACCCGCTGGGTACCACCGGCTGGGCCCAGCTGCCCCCCACGGGGTTTGGGGTGCTGGTGGGGGGGGGTCTGACACCACTTTTCATCTCCCCCCCCAGGCGCTGGATCTGCACTCCTGCCCTAAGCCCATCGTCTTCATCCTCCACACCTTCCTCTCGGCCAAAGTCACCCGCATGGGGCTGCTGGCGTAGGTGGCCCAGCCCCCCCGCCTGCCTCCCCCCACCACAAACCAGCCGGGGAAAGCAGAGAGGCTCCCCCACCCCTCCTGCCCCCCCAGTGCCTTGCCGGGGCCAGGACTCGCCGCCCCGAGATCTGCCGGGACCGTGGCAGGAGGGCTGCCCGAGGGGGGGTGAGCCTCTTCTGCTCCACACCAGTGGTCCCAGCCCCCCCAGCACAAGGAAGTGGGGGGCACAGACACCAGCTTTAATCCCCCTGGGCCTGAAGCCATCACTGATCTCACCACCTGTGCCTTGGAGCGGGGTAAGCCTGGCCCCCCCCTCCACATTGGGGCACCCCCAGTGCCCCCCTACCCATGCTGGGGGAGTCAGTGCTCTCCTTGCCTTGAGGGGCTCCCTCCCAAGGGGGGGGGTCACATTGTTCACACATGGGCTGTGGCCCCCCCACCGCTGCAGCGCGGGGTCCCCGAGCACTGTTCAGGGTGGGGGGGACATGCCCGTCTTACTTGGGGTGCTCACGGGTACAAAAGGGGCTGCCCCGAGCCCCCAGGTGCTCAACCCTGGCGTGAAGGCAGGGCTCAGCCCCCCTGCTGCTGGGCTGGGGGGTGTGCAGCAATGAGCCCCCCCCAAACCTCCCAAAGCCTGAAAACAAATGTTCTGTCTCTGCTGCCCTGGACAGAGGGGCTGGGGGTGCCTGGAGAGCCCCCCGGGGCTGCCGCCCCCTGAGCTGCCCCATGGTTCCCCCCTCCAACCTGGCTACTGCCAGGGGGGGCTCACAAGCCCCTGCGGGTTTTGGGCAGGACGTGTAGATTGATGCACTTTCGCTTTTTGTACTTTCCCTCCTCCCCCCACGTAGGCGACTCCTGCATCCCGGGGTGCTGGGGGGGGGTCCCGGGCATGGTGGGAGCAGGACCCCCCGGGGCTCCCGGCTGAGGCCCCGTTACCCCTCGGCCAAACTCTGCTGCACATTTTTCTGCTTCCTGGGGGGCTGCGCTGCCCAGGGGGTGCCGGGGGGGTCCCGGGGGGTGCCAGGCCCTGGCCGGGGGTTGCAGCTTGCACACAAGCACTACAGGTCCTGACTGCCCCCCAGCCCTGCCCCGGACCACAGGCCCCTTCTATTTTTGTATTCTTTGTAAATCGCTATTTATATCAGGTTGCCTTTTCTGAGGTCTCTGAGTCTCACTCTGGGGGTGCTGTGGGTGTCATAAGGGGGGGTGTCTGCCTGGGAGGGGCAAATCAATTCCCAGTACAGCACATGGGGATGCTGGGGGGGGGTGGTCTCCAGCAGGGGACACAGACCTGCAGGGATTTGGGGAGGAGGGAACACGGCTGCGAGGTGTCTCTGTGCCTGTGCACACACCCCATGGGTGGGTGGAGGGGGTGTGCCTGGGTGTCTGCACGTGTGTGAGAGCTGGAATCAGAGACTTGTTCTGGTTGGAAAAGACCCTTCAGATCATTGACTCCAGCCATTGACGCAGCGCTGCCAGGGCACCACTAACCCCTGGCCCTCAGCACCACATCTCCACGGCTTGGAAATCCCTCCAGGGATGGGGACTCCACCACTGCCCTGCCCAGCTGGCACAGCCCTTCACAGCCCTTGCAGGGGAGACGTTTTTCCTCATGTCCAACCTAAACCTTCCCTGACACAACCCGAGGCTGTTTCCTCTTGTCCTCGCAGTTACCTGACACTTTCTTTGTCTCCTTCTGTTCATTTCGCTATTTTAGCATCCAGGGCTGGCCAGCCACGCTGTGCTGGTGGGACCTTTACAAACCCTGGCAGCACTTCCCATCTTTCACTCGGCTTGCTTCCTCCGTCTTGGATGCTTTTGTTCCGTGCTCGGGATTTATCGGTTTAATTAATCTAATCTCTGCAGTATCATCCATGCTAAGTGAAACAATTCCTGACAAGGGCTTGTTGATCCCTGTGACTGCTGAGTGGCAGCGAAGCTCCGTGACAGCATATGCTGGTATTTCTTGTCTGTGGGGGCTAAGTTTAGCATTCTAGGGATTTTTTTAGTCCTTTTGCTTTTATTCAGAGTTGTCTGCTCAGAGATTAGGCCATTGTTGTGTGTTTCCTCATTGAGAAATGATGCTTTGTAGCGTTCTGTGAAGTCCTGCCGTGTTCCCACAGACGTTTGCAGGAGCGAGCTTCACACCCCGAATCACAGGGCACTGCAAAACGCTGTGGTGCAGAGGATTTTTTTTTCTTAAGTATTAAAATCTGTCGTTTATTTGTGAAAGTTTGCAGAAAGAACAATGCTTTTCCCGTAAGTACACGGCTCGATCAATGCAGGGCTGCTCCCGGTGGCAGCAGTGGGGCGGTTCCAGCCCTCGGTGCCTATCCGAGCAGTCGTTTTATATCAGTAATGTTTCTTTACTTCTAAGCTGCCAGCGAGCTGAGAGTTGTGAGGATAATCCTGCCTTCCAGGGATGCGCCGAAGCGTTTTGGATCCCAGCGCCTGGTATTTACGGAAGGTTTTTATAGTACAGACTCAGCAGTTTGCACAGTTTGGTGAATTCGTTTGGAGTAATTAGTGTAACACCAGCCTGGATTTGCAAGTCTGTTTAAGCCATTCTACTGCAAGTATATCAAACTTTAGAACATCTACAATGCAAACACTGATTTTGTTTGGGTTATATCATGTGTTCTTCCAGCTCTGCTGAAATGGTGGTGGGTAACTCAACAGTTGGTTGACACAGGTCCTGGTCATTCCTTGGGCTTGTGCACCAAGGGCCTGGCCACATCCCATGTGGAGTCCAAGGTGGACACTTTTGCTTCTGGATCAGTGGCTTTCCTGGCCCTGCTGATGCAAAGGGGCGAGGGCAATTCTGCGCTGAGCCCTGGCAGTCAGTAGTGCAAAGTTCTCTACTTCTCACAGTGTGATGGCAATCTGTCCCGTCACTGTTGCCCCGTGTCATGCTGTACCTGCAGACCGGTGGCTTTGCCTTCCCCTGATTCTGGGGTGGTTGTTTATGTTGGCAACAGAAGAACCAGTCCAAAATTTACTCCCATTTCATTTAACTTCCCCTTGCAAAGCAGAAAATCACTCTGCATATTTTTAATGCTTTTTTCTTTTCTTCCTTGGGGGTGGGTCAGTTTTATTCTACGTCTCTTCTCCGGGGTGTGCAGAAAGCCCTGCAGCGCTATCTGGAGACGTGGGGTGGCAGAAGTTGCCTCAGGATAATTGTCTCTCGTGCTTGGCCCCAGAACGCCGGTAGGGCTGGTCAGCGCTCTCCCACCACTTACTGGGAGCTTGTGCTCCTGCGGTGGCCTGTGAATGTGACCTGACCAACAGACCCACCGGCAAATTTGCTGGGATAAAGCAGATTGCTGCCCTGGAGAAGATCCAGACAGCGTGGGAGTGGCGTTTTGTTTTGTTTTCCATAGAAAAATTAGAATTGCCTAGATGTAAGTTAACCTGTGTCACTGGCCTTCCCTTCCCGCAGCTTGTTCCACTGAAGTCAGGCAGCACGAGGAGTTTATTTGCAACTCTTGGTCTAGGTTCTCTGTTAAATTCATTACTTCTCTTTCATCCAGAAATCATTTTTGCCCTTGTTCACCTCAAAGAAGTGCAGGAAGATAGATGAAGGCCTCCTGCCCGCTGCGTGTGTTTTCAGAGGAGGAGCAGCACCGAGTCAGTGCTGGATCCTGGTGCTGGCCAGCTCGTTTGGACCTTCCATTGCCGTGTTTTTCTGGACATCCCCAGGAATAGTGTAGCCTGTGCTTGTTAATTCCTTCATTTTTGCAGACAAGATAATTGAGAGTAGCTGAGCCACCTCTTTCACCTTGGATGCAGTCCACTCAGGTGGTCGTATCCTCTCCTCTTCCAGAAGCAGCTGGCGTGAACAAAGTCAGTTTTCTTCGTTAAGCAGTGGCCTAAATAACTGGGTGGTGCTTTGCTTCTGACCATTGAACTGTGGCCACTTTTTTCTTAGAATCATAGAATGTTTTGAGCTAGAAGGGACCTTTCAAGCTCATCTGGTCCAACCCCCTACCGTGGGGACATGTGCAACCAGAGCAGGTTGCTCCAAGCCCCGGCCAACCTCACCTGCAATGGGGCCAGGGATGGGGCAGCCACCACCTCTCTGGGCAACCTGCGCCAGGCTCTCACCACCCTCAGCGTCAAAAATATCTTCCTTCTCTCTAGTCTAAATCTCCCTCTTTGAGTTTCAAACCATCCCTCCTTGTCCTGTCCCAACAGGCCCTGCTCAGAAGTCTGTCCCCATCTTTCTGAAAGGCCGCTTGAAGTCCTGAAAGGCCACAAGATGTTCTCAGTGGAGCCTTCTCTTCTCCAGGCTGAACAAGCCCACCTCTCCCAGCCTGGCCTCCCAGCTCGGCGTCCCATCATTGCTGGGGCCTCCTGTGGCCCCGCTCCAGCAGGTCCATGTCTCTGCTGTGCTGAGGCCTCCAGAGCTGCCCCAGCACTGCAGGGGGGTCTCCCTCTCTTCCTCAGAGAGCAAATACATTAATTCGGGTGGAGGAAGGGAGCCAGGTGGGTTTTCAATGGCGTTTTTCAGTAGCTGCCTTGCAGAAGACCTTTTCAGAGCAAAGTGTTGGAGTTTGGCGTGATCCTGGGCAGCCTTTTCTGGGTGACCCTGCTTTAGCAGTGGGGTTGGGGATATGGTGCTGAGGGCCATGGTTTAGTGGTGCCCTGGCAGTGTTGGGTTAATGGTTGGAGTCAATGATCTTAAAGGTCTCTTCCAACCAAAATAATTGTAAGATTCTATGATTTTTATCCTGGAGGAGGCTGTCAAGATGTGAGTGCCTCCAGAAAGTCTGGACCCCATACTGAACATCAGGAGATGAGAAAGGTTTGGTGTACTTTTGTGGGGCCTAATGTAGAGCTGAACTTCATGGTCTTCAGGAGTGACTCAGTGGCTTTCCATGGAAAGAAATGCCCTCCGTTCATTTTCTTTGGGAGTTTGAATTACATGATAGTGATGCTTCCTTAGACCTTCTGCAGCACACTCTGTGAAGTCTACCTGAGGTCTCCTTCCCTGGAGAAGCCTTTTGGCAAGGTAGACATGAACACCTGGGGTCACGGGAAGCCCTTCTCCAAGCACAAAAGCTGCGTTGTCAATTCTCCTACTTACCTGACCTGGTGCTTTACATTACTTTGTGTCCATACTCATGTAACTAGGAGCTCTTTGGTTTCCTTTGATAATTTAGGTGGCCAATTAAAGCCTGGAAAGGGGTTGATGAGGAAGCAGCCGGTTATGGAGAGCTCCTTCCCACTGACAGATGGCTGCATCCTTCAGGCCCGAGGTTCTCGGGGAACAAATAAATCGCTGTTTGTCTTGGAGGAGCTCACTAGCAAATGAAAAAACTAACGGAGATAAATGAGCGTCTAATGAGAGTGGAGGTTAATCCCATGGCAAATGCTGGGAAATGTAATTTTGGGGGTTTTTCTGCATCGTTATTTGAATTGCTCCGTGTTGCATCATCGCGTCCTACCGGTGGCTGTGTTTTGAGGAAGGATGAAGTGGTTCCTCTGAGTGGGGTGAGCCAAGCACAGTGATGTCCAGGGTAACCAGTCTTGGTGACAGTCTGCTCTTCCCCATTTATTTTTCAATTTTTCAGTTTATTTATTTATTTCTCCACACCATTAAGAACTTCCTTGGCTTTTAGACAGGCTTAAGCATTAATCCTCAAGGGATACGTACCAAGTACTAGATGATGTTTGGGGTTTTTTTAGAATCATAGCATCGTTTTGGTTGGAAGAAACCTTTAAGATCATCAAGTCCAACGGTTCCCCCAGCGCTGCCAGGGCACCACTAACCGTTGGCCCTCAGCACCACATCTCCATGGCTTGGAAACCCCTCCAGGGATGGGGACTCCACCACTGCCCTGGCCCAACCAGTCCTGCTGTGGAGACCGTGAGGAACCCCTCAGTGGGTGCAACGCCTGTTTTCAACATGTGTGAGGTTCCAGTGATTGGAATAATACTTTTAATTGCTCTGTAATTAAGGTCCATCGGGAGAAGCAGGAGGGACCAGCAGCTATTTTGATAAGTCCTAAGTTCTCCCATCGGACACTGGCTGGGACAGACTGCGAACGCTTTGTAGAAGCTCTTCATGGAGAAAGCTGCAGATCTGATCCTAACCCCAAGCAAAAGTGAACTGAGAATTAAGCTGAGCTTGGAGGGGCTGCATCTTATCTACTCATGCTTCGTCTCATTGTTCAGAGCATAAATCTGCAGAGCGCTGAGCATCTTGCGTTCCCATATTTGGGTTTGAGATGGAAGCAGGATTAGATGTATGTTATTTATATGAACGATACCTTCTTACTCAGCAGATTGACTGTCTGTGTTTATTCAGTGTCACATCTGCTGGCGCCACTTGAACAAAAAGTTTCTGGCTCCTGTTGTCTGTCACTGTAGATCCAATACAATAGGGCCAGCTGGAGTCAAGTCTGCCGTACGGATCATCCGGAGAGCAGGGACACGAGGCCGGGAGCTGGTGAGTCGCTGGTGGCAGAGCACAGCTGGATTTCCGTATCCCACCTCAGATTTGTGGTGGCGGTGGCCAGAAGACTCTTGCTTCAGGTCACGTGCCAATAAGGCATCGTTGGTCCTGACCTGAAACGGGTGGAACTCGCAGGCACGCAGCAGATCATCTCTGGTCTGAAACCCGGATACGAGCCCTGCAGGAGCAGGGTGAGGTGTGAGATGTTCCCACGTGCCCTGTCCCATCAGCGGGTTTTCTCTTCAAAGCCTCCAATGCAAAACCTGACTCGTTCTCTGTTGATTCTCTGACAGTAATTTTGTTGTAGTGCCACTGGCATAATGACTCTTATTATGGGCTGTATGTGCACATATGGGCTTCTGGAGGCAGCTCGAAGCCATGTGTAGGCATCGGTTGGGATCCAAGAGAAGACAAGGCACGGTGCTTTCAGACAGAAACAGTGTGCCACTGAGCAAGGAGGACAAGGGGAAAACTCAGTGCAAGAGCTCACGGGCTGGATGGAGGTGTCCAACACATGTGCAGTCTTCCATAGGACCCAAAGTGGTTATCCTCTATCCCACCAGGGTGCTGGAGTGACGGCCTTGAGGGACTTGGGGTGCCAGCAGAGGATTCCTGAAGGTGGCCATCAGCTTAGTGTCAAGCCGGCATCTCAGAAGACTGAGGGGGAGATCTGGTCAATAGCTAAAGGATGGGGGGCAAGAGGATGGGGCCAGACTCTTGTCAGTGGTGCCCAGGGACAGGACAAGGCGCAGCAGGCGCCAAGTGGAACCCAGGAGGTCCCGTCTGAGCAAGAGAAAGTTGTTTGGTGTGAGGGTGTGGGAGCCTGGCCCAGGCTGCCCAGAGAGGTTGTGGAGTCTCCTTGTCTGGAGAGATTCCAAAGGTGCCTGGACACGATCCTGGGCCCCCTGCTCTGGGTGACCTGCTGGAGCAGGGATTGGACGAGATGATTTGCAGAGGTCCCTTCCAACCCCTACCAGTCTGTGATTTTGGTAAGGCTTCTTACCAAAATAATCTTCTTAGGGGTGGGCTGGGGGCTGGGGAAAGTGGCAGAGCCAGAGCATTGCAGGCTGTGATGGTGGTGGGATGGTGGCGGGACAGCCCATGTTGCCCACAGCTGCCTGATGCCTGCACCCATTCCACTCCGGACATACATACTTGCAAAGGGATCCCGAGAATGGTGTTGGGGGACTGGCGCAAGGCAGAAATCCACTGCCTCCTTCCCTTCTTCTCTTTATTGCCAGGGTAATTTATAGGTGTGAGTACAAAAGCTCCCCGCTGAAGCCTCGTTGAGTTTAATGAAGTGAGTTTATCATGCTTGGAAATGAAATAAAACCTCCAACAAGTCTGTAACCTTCAAATGAACAGGGGGGCGATTAAAAAGCTTTGTTTGGAGCTGCCTGGGTTTCGGAGCCATTTACCAGATACACTTACCGATGAAATAGAGTCCTTACTAAAAGCTAAGGATCAGCAAAAGAAGATTGTATTAGAAATAAAAATAAAACCTAATACTGATACCATATTTCCTGAACCATGTTTCCAGACCAGCACCATGAACCCGTTGGTGTTTCCAGGGCATCCCACATGTCTGAACATAGACACTTTGCATTTTTTGGGCTGGGATAACTGTAAATACCTGCCCACCTTCACGGAAAGGTGTTTTGCAGGAGCGTCTTCCTTCTGCGGAATTGCAGCTTCGGCACCAGACTTGCCTGAACATATTCTTGTCCCCAGAGCTGCTCGTGTCTTGCTGTGCCGTGGTGCAGAGCCTCGGGAACGAGGATGCTGCATGGTGTGGGGCATGGCTGGGCCAAATCCATGGTGGAGGAGCCCTGCCGTAGGGCATGGTGGAATCCAAACTCTGTGTCCAGGTATCTTGGAGGAGAACAGTCATACCCTGGCTATGGTTACAGCTGAGAACCTTCCCGACGTCTAGAGCATTAACATAGCAATAAATCTCCGCTGTAGAGATAAAACCGGCTTAACCTTCCCTAGTTCCCCTCAAATTCAGAAAAAATTGTAATATTCTAAAATATTGTAGTGTTGTACAGTTGTATTTACAGTATTGAATGAGCCTTGAGCAACCTGGTCTAGAGGGAGGTGTCCCTGCCCATGGCAGGGAGGTGGAACTAGATGACCTTTGAGGTCTTTTCCAACCCAAACCGTTCTGTGATTCTGTGAATATTGTAAAATAGTCAGAAAAATGCCCAGATCCATCTTAATAAAATATGTAGAGATCTGAGGGTGGCCTGTAAAATGTGTGCAAAATGATCCCTGCAGTAGAATCTGAGAGCAAAGCCCCCATATGGTCAGTGTAGGTCTTGTGAAGAAATGATGTATTTTGCGGAGCCCTTAACCGTGAACTCGGGAATGTTAATTTCTGTAGAACTGTCACAGAGAAGGGCTATTATCTGTGGTAATTACGTGGCTTGCACATCCAAACATGCCGGCAAAGAGCAGAAATAATGTTAGCCTCTGTTGAGCCAAACCCGCTGTGATCTCACTGGAGGAGAAGACGTAGGCAGGTTGAGTCTGAGATCAGGCCCCTGCGAAGTGGGCACCCGGGCTCGCCTTCAAGTCTCCACCTGCATCAGGGCTTCCGCAGAGATCCCCAATTCTCCTTTTATTTCAGCAGTGTAAAAATGAAACCAAGCTGGCTGAAAAGAGGCAGCAAATTCTGACTCGGCGTTTGGCTGAGGCGTTAGCTGCTCTCAAAGCTGCGTTGTAAGAGAACACAGGACCTCGAAGCAACTGGGAGAAACTTAAACTACTTTGAGTGATTTGAGAACGTTTCAGTGAGGTCTTCTGTTTCTCAGAGGGTTCCACGTTGCTGGATTTTGGGATGGTTTTGCATGCAAGCTGCTCTGCTCTGATGCCGAGGGGATGAGGCTCTGACGGCTTTGATGTGGTTATGCTCTCGTGTTGGGTTCCATCGGTGTTTGCTTGTCTAGCAGATGAAGTGAAGGAAGGAAAGTGAGCCCGCACTTCTTCAGCCCCTTGCATTTAGAGGAGATGTGTAGTCAGTCCAGTTCTATTTCCTTCTGGACAGCTGGAAAAACCCTTTAAAATGCATTTCTGATTTGTCACTAAATGTCCCCTTTGTGTAGAGGAGCCTGTGGATGACCTGGCATGGGGCTCACCCCGTGGGGGAGGCTCCAGGAGATGTTGCTTTGGCTCCTGGCCCAAGACACACGGTCTTGATCCAAAACCAGTAGGGAGATCTGCAGCGGCAGGCTGGGAAACAAAAAGTGAAAGAAAACCACAAACCCTTCAGTCTAGAGACAAAATTCCCCTCTGCGGGAATCAGGGCAGAGAGGAGCTGGGTGGAGAGAGAGCTGCAGGGAGCACAGACGAGGAGCGTGTCCTGTGATCCTTGCGACCACTTCAAAAGACCTTGGTCACAGGGCAGCGTGTGATGCTCACCTTGGACAGGTGTGCACCAGCCTCACGTTTTCCCTCCTTTCCTTTGCTTGATTATCTGAGGGAGCTGGGTTTTGAGGAGGGATTTATTCCTTTGCTCAGCCTCTGTCCCCTGTGAGATCAGGATCTGGAGGCCTGGGAGCGTCGGGAGCTGCCTTCTGTGCTACACTCCCACCAGTACACCCCATGGTCCTCTCCCCAGGGCTCAGCAGCTGACAGTTGCAGAGTGGCCGAACTAAGATGTGGGAGAGGGAGAAAACGAATGAATCTTCAGCTTCACCAGCGTTTCCCCTCCACACCTTGGTGAGCTCTGTCTTCCAGTCAGGAGTAATTTTCACACCAGCACAATGTCATGTCAGGAGCCTGCAGATGGATGAGGCACAAGACCAGAGTCCCAGGTGGGAAGCTGTGGGCTGGACCGTAGGGGAGGGATTTTAACTGGTCAAGAAAGTGACTTTTTTGGTGGAACTCTGTAGGTGCTTAGGAGTTGTGGCAGTGAAAACATGCCTCTTGCTGCCTGGAATGACAATTAGTGAGTGGCTAAATGACCTTGCATGCAGGTTTCATTAAACTCTTCAGTGCAGTCATTATCTGGGTCTTTGCAGCTCGTGGTAAACTGGGCTCCCGAGGGAGAGTGGGTGCCCAGTGAATGTGGAGTGGGTTTGCCACATCACCCAGTAACTGCGGGTCAGAATTGTTAATTAATGAGCTGTATGGCCAGGGAAGCTTCGTTACCGTTGACAGCAGTGACATGGTGCCTTCCCAGTTGTTTCCTCTTGTCCCTGAGCGATGTGAGTCTGGGTTTTGGCTCCCCTTGTCTGAAGGCAGGGCCAGCGAAGTGGAAGGTCTTCTCATGGGATGTGCTAAGCAGCCTGCGTGTTGCCCCACCAGATGCGCATTAATGTTTGAAACAACATGATGGGCCAAACCCAGGGTTCTTGCACCCTCTGTAGAGCTGGCAGGAGGTGCTGGGGCTGCTGGAGCATCGATAGACACAGACCTGGCCGTTGATGTGAGGAAGAGGCCAGTGGGAGCCATGTTGCGTTGTCATGTTGGTGCTCACCAGAAGTGCTGCAGGTCTGCAGTAGAAGCTTCGCTTTGGTGCCACTGAGACTATTTTCCTGCACGTCTCTGGGTAAGATGGAGATAAGGAAAGAGACACAACATGAACTTTCTCCCCTAATTTTTCTATAAGTCTTCAATATTGCTTTAAAGTCAACCCAGAGCTGCAGTTGGTAGGTGTAACTGCAGTGGTTTCAGGAGAGCTTCTTGGGGATAGCAGAAAGGAGGTTCTAAGGAGGTCACTGAGGGGTGCTGGCTTCGTGCACGGTTCAGAGACACCCATACCTGAGACGTCGGGCCAGCCGAGCACAGAACGGCAGAAGCATGCCTGGATTTTCTTGTTGTTTTAGAGATTATGTTAAGTGTTGCTTAAATGAAAACACTTTATTTTCTTACACCCACGTGCGTGTTTACTTCCTTGTCCTACCTTCTGGAGTTGAAAGGGCTCTTTCATTAGAAAAAAAAAATTCCCCTGCAAACCGGCACTTTTGTTGTGGTTTGGTATGATGATGGACCAGTGAGTGTGCGTCTGCGTTTCCAGTAAGAGCTCGGCAGGTCCATGGGCTCCTTTCTGTCCTTGTGCCCTTGAGTCAATATGTGCCAGTGACTTGATGATGGTTCCTATGGGAACGGGTTGTGGATAACGAGGGGAGGAGGAGTGGGCAGAGGGACGAGGGCTTCTGCTGAAATGTGGCCAGGATTTCAAGGAAAACACGATGGCATGAGCACTTGAGCAGGGGTTTGGGCTGCGCTGAGCGTTTCTGCCCCTGGCTTTGTACGGGTTAGCACCGAAATTGCTGATTTTAAGACAAGAGATGGGACAGACAGATGGGACAGCTCCTTGCTGGGTCTGGTGCAGGCTGTAAAATGAGATGAAACACACCTTGCAGTTGAGTTTCCAGAAGCAGCGCATAAGCTGGGACCAGCGTTTTGTGTTGTCTGTCAGACCTGTCCTCCTGGGAAGCTGTGCTGGGTTTGCCTGTTAATAAAGGCCTCGTTACAACCTGGCAATAAGTGCTGCTGTCACCCGTGGGGCTTTGCAGCAGGCACTGCACCAATGGAGCTGCTCCTGCCGAGGTGTCTCGATTGAATTTTTATCCCTTCCTTCCTTTGTGCCCGAGGAAACACAGGAATGGTGCCCACCACAGGGTCAAAGCTTGGGCATGTTAGTGTTTGGCTGGACCTCCTCAAGCTGCATCATCGGGGGACGTCTCCTGGTGTTTTCACAGGTCATCATCTAGGCAAGTACTTTGGTCCATTTCCATGCAGTCAGTTTTTGGCAAATGAGAAAATTGTGACTTTCATAATAAAGATGCAACCGCTCTGAAACTCCAGCCCCTTCCTGGTAGTACTTGAAAGTTTAAGCTCCAGTGATGCAGCGAACCCCTTGTGTCCTTGTGCCGCAGATTCTGGTGATGTGTAGGAGGATGCAAATCCCAGCCTGTGGCGTTTGCTGTGTTAGGAGACTGGAGGCTCAGAGACTCGCAGTGACATGGGGGCTGGAAGGAACCTGAGAACATCTCTGGTCCTCCTGCTCAAAGCAGGGGCCAAGACAAGAGGAAACGGCCTCAGGTTGTGCTGGGGGAGGTTTAGGTTGGACACGAGGAACAATTTCTTTCTCGAAAGGGCTGTGAAGGGCTGTGCCAGGCTGGGCAGGGCAGTGGTGGAGTCCCCATCCCTGGAGGGGTTTCCAAGCCGTGGAGATGTGGTGCTGAGGGCCACGGGTTAGTGGTGCCCTGGCAGTGCTGGCTTAGCTGTTGGACTCAATGATCTTAAAGGTCTTTTCCAGCCAAAATAATTCTATGATCACATGTGACAGTGGGAGGTGACAGCTATTTTGGCCTTTCTCTCTGCAGAGCACGGAAAAGACAGATGTTACACAGAAAAGGCTGGGGCTGGTTGCTCTCATTCCCACCTCCCTTCTACTCCAGCATCTCCATTTTCCCTTGACTTTGCTTTGGTAAAACCCTTCCTGATGACAGGAGAAAGCGATTATGTGGGCTCCTGCCATGGGAGGAATGAGAATTCCATGTGTCGTGTATTCTTCTCACTCATATCGCTGCTTCCAAACACCTTGTTCCCACAACGCCTCTGTGTTAACACGTTCATCCGGGGAAGAGTCCGTGCCTTGGCCATTGAATGAACCTCTGTCCATAACATCTTCTGTCGAAACTTCACCTCAGGCTGCAATTCTTGGGGCCAAAAGCCTCTTCTTGCTCTGTCTGCTGCTCAGGAGCGAGCTGGAGGTGGGCATCCGGAGCAACCCTTTCTGAGGAGCACACCCAAAACGATTCTCTGGAGAAATCCTTATATTTTCTGGCTGAGCTGGGAGAGAAAAAGTGTCATGTTGGTAGGAAAGCGAGACGTGGGAGAAGTGAGAGGGAATGAGTAGCTTTGACTCTGGCTTTTCAAAACAACCCCGTTGGAGTGACAGAAACCGCAGCAAACAAGCGCTTGCTGGGATGGTGGTGCCAGCAAAGCTGCTGCCGGTGTTAACTCCTCGGTTTTCCTTACCAGGTTGTATCGGAGTTTCATGAATTTGAGGAGAGGATGTGACAATAGTCACGACTTTGCTCCTGGCCATGTCAGCATGTGTAATGAAAGCTCACGGCTCTCGGAAGCTCCATCTCTGAGCTGAACTGGGGTCAGTTTTGGGCGCCGCAGTATGAGAGAGACATTGAGGGGCTGGAACAGGTCCAGAGAAGGGCAACCAAGAAGGTGAGGGGTCTGGAGAACGTCTTATGAGGAGAGGCTGAGAGACTTGGGACTGCTTAGTCTGGAGAAGAGAAGGCTGAGGGAACACCTTCTAACTCCCCACAACTACCTGAAAGGGGGTTGTAGAGAGGTGAGAGTCAGTCTCTTCTCCCAAGGAAGAAGTGATAGAACAAGAGGAAATGGCCTCAAGCTGCACCAGGGGAGGTTTAGGTTGGATAATAGGAAGAAGTTCTTTACTGAGAGAGTGGTTGGGCAGTGGACCAGGCTGCCCAGGGAAGTGGTGGAGTCACCATCCCTGGAGGTGTTCAAAAACCAGGTAGATGTGGCACCTCAGGACATGGTCTACTGGTCATGGGTTGATGGTTGGACTTGATGATCTTAGAGGTCTTTTCCAACCTTAATTATTCTGTGGTTCTATGATTCTCTTCATGCCCTGCAGCCATCCCTTCTGTAGCTCTCTGCAGGAACTGGGGTTGTGGGAGGAACTTGCATCCACACCAGGAAAAAAAAAACAAGAAGGCCACTTCCTGCCCTATTTTGTGCCTGTGAAGAAGAGAAAACCTTTCTGTGTCCAACAGGCTCCCGCCTGGGACTTGGTCGTGTAGTGTGGAGTCACTGGGTTGGAGATGCAGCTTGGACACTAACCGTTGGGGAGGTGGGATCAGATGATCCGGAGGAAGCCGGCACCCCTGCCGCTGGAGGCTGGGCTTGTTTCCCAGGTCAGGCATTAGGCGCTGACTTCTCCTGTAATTATTCCTGCCCGTGTTGCAGAGCTATCCTGTGGGATTTCTCCAGAGCTTCAGATGAGAGCAGAATATTAAGTGAGCCCACGCTCTCACGTGCGAACCTCAGGATTTCATTCCCTCTAGCTTGACTGCGAACGTGCGTTTGGGTGAAGGACACACTTATGGCCCAAGAGGTTTTCCCTACAGGGCCAGAGCCAGTTTGGGATGGGAAGCTGGCAGGTTGGCACTCCAGATCTTCCATCTGGAGACACCAGGGTCTTCAGCAGCAGCTTCTCTAAAGGGAGCTTGATCTTATCTTGACTTTACAGAGGAGGAAATGGAGCTTCTGAGAGATGGAATGTCCCAGATATTTGAGGGAAGAGGCCAGGAGATGCTGGGTTCCTCCCAGGCCGAGTCCTGCCTGCTCTGGACTTTCCAGAGCGGGGAGAGAAGCAGCCTTGGTGTATGTCATGCAGAGATGGTCCTGCACGGGCACTGGGAAGGTGGTGGCAAATGGAAGAGTTTCCCATCTCGCTGGGTTTTCCTGCCTCTTTTTCTGCCTTTCCATCAAGTTTTCCATTCTTTGCATAATTCAGAAGCTAATTGTAGGCCACTGAGCTTTGCTAGTTTTCTTTTAAACCTACAGAACAGCCCTAATGAGTTAGAAAATCGCTAAGTAATGAGTTAGGAGCCCTTTCCCTGTGCATAAGCAACTCAAACATGCCTCTAGGAGAGGACCAAGGTGAGAAGCTCAGCCTTGGACCAAGCACCACTGCTCTGCACTCACAGCCCATGCTTGGGAGAGCTGACCGAGGGATGCTGCAGTCCACATCTGGCAGCTTTTCACCTTTAACGAGAGGAGGTCAACCAATTCCTCCTGTCCGTTGAGGCCAGGATTCCTCCTTCAGCCCCTCCTGCACTACACGAGGAAAGAAATCAGAGTTATCTCAGGGTGGGACCTGGTTGACGTGTCCCTCAAGCATGTGTGGCGGCCGGTCGGTCCCTCCTACCGACAGTGGAGGAGCTGTGGAGGTGGGTGAGGTTGTGTTAAACAACCTGCGTAAAAGGACATCTCTGGCATGTTGGAATTGTCCGTATTTATATATAAAAAAATAAAAATAAAAGAAGGTAACTGCACATTTTAACAACATTTATCCTTTTTGCCCGTGTTGGCCATTCTGTGGTTGAGCAGTTGCCAACACTTTTTTATGTATAGGGATGCAGGTGGCAGAGAGTGGTGGGGAATGGAGGTAACTCCGGTTGGTGGTCGGGCACAAGTGGTGTCCCCAGGGCTCAGCACTGGGCCAGTTCTTCTTAATGTCTTTATCAATGATCTGGATGAGGGGATCGAGGCACCCTCAGTCAGTTTGCAGATGACACCAAGTTGGGTGGGAGAATTGATCTGCTGGAGGGTCTGACCAGGCTGGATGGACGGGCTGAGGCCAATGGGATGAGGTTCAACAAGGCCAAGTGCTGGGTCCTGCCCTTGGGTCACAACAACCCCCTGCAACACTCCAGGCTGGGGGAAGAGCGGCTGGAAAGTGCCCGGTGAAAAAGGACCTGGGGGTGCTGGTTGGTTGACAGGCGGCTGGAGATGAGCCAGCATGTGCCCAGGTGGCCAAGAAGCCACCAGCATCCTGGCTTGTGTCAGCACCAGTGTGGGCAGCAGGACCAGGGCAGGGATTGTCCCCCTGCACTGGGCACTGGGGAGGCCCAACCTTGAATCCTTGGGTCAGTTTTGGGCCCCTCACTCCCAGAAG
The DNA here is from genome assembly GCA_033124195.1 of Coracias cyanogaster. Classification (NCBI taxonomy): domain Eukaryota; kingdom Metazoa; phylum Chordata; class Aves; order Coraciiformes; family Coraciidae; genus Coracias; species Coracias cyanogaster. The sequence goes on along the minus strand of JAVSBS010003929.1, from coordinate 17,324 downwards.
GACCTTGAGGGGCTGGAGCGTGGCCAGAGAAGGGCAACGAAGCTGGGGAAGGGTCTAGAGCACAAGGTTTGTAATAAATTTGGGTCTTTTCCAATCTAAACAATTCTATATTTCTATGAAAGAATGCAACGCAAGCACATTTCATTAGTTTCTACCCTCCAGGCCCTGAGGTTCAGCTGCCTTGGAGAGCAGTTGGTGTGAGTCTGTAGCTGGGCCGTGTTTCCCAAAGCTGCTCGGTGCTGCTGGAGCCACGGAGGCTGTTTGAGATCTGCTGTCTATGCTCAGTCTGAGCTGGCAGGACTGGGGACTGCGGTTTAGCAATCCTAAATCTTGTGGTCAAGACTGTCTTGGGAGGCCCTTCAACATAAAGGAGCAGCAGGATGTGTACAGCTCACAAGTCATGAGGAATGTCTGCAGGCAGATAAAAATGGAGACAAGTGAAGCCTTTGGGATGAATAAATTGGAGAAGACCTTTGACGTGGAAGGCACAGTCTTAGTGGTGTGGTTTCCCACCAGACTGATTTCAGTTAAGTGGGGCTTTTTTACTATTGCTGTCACTTGTAAAGCATATGACAGTCTTGATTCTGGTCAGGAGATAAGTGGAGCTGACATAGTCATTGCACTCTTCTGGAGTGACTTTGTCACGTGGACACTAGTTGCCGAGAAGTCTTGGAAGGCTCTTTTTGAGACACATTAGTGCTGTGAGGCAAAGGGCTGGTTGCAGCACATGGTGTGGAACAGTTTAGAAGTTGCTGGGAAAGGGTGAATTTGTGCAATGTGAGCGATTTTAAAAATCTCTTTACTGAGAAGATCCATTTATGAGGTTCTTTACAGGCCCTTGTGGGTGCCCTCTGGGGTGTGTGTGGTTTTTCTGGCTACATACCATGTTTATTCTGCAGACTAAACAGGGCATTGCTTGTTATGTTGACCTAGTCCTCTAAATATGGCACTCAGGAGAGCTCCGTTTAAATTTAAAACTTGTGAAAGGAACCTCTCCGTCTTCCCTCCTGCTACTCATTATGCTGTCTGTGTCGTGCTTTCGCAGCCTCTGCGACTCCTCTCGTTTGACACGCCGGGAGACAGGCTGGCAGCAGCAGTAAGCTGAAACCAGGTCCTATTCAGAAGGGGTTTCATCCCTGGAAAAGGAGAATTTTTTTTTTTTTTTTAAAGCGGAGGCATGTGTGTTTTCTAATTTAAAATCGGCTCCATTTCTGTCCAAATAGGCTCCTGCATTCCATCTCCTCCGCGGCTGTAGCTGTCTGAAGGCTGGTCGCGAGTCTGGCCTTGGCTTTGTGGTGGAACGGGGAATAAATTACTCCGGCGAGTATTTCAGTCCTCCTAGGTTATTAACGGTGATAAGTATGACCTTCCTTAATGTCGGCGGATGGTTAATTTGACTAACGCGTTGGTTATTTTAGAGCGAGTGTTCGCATGTCTGCAGAACACAGCAACACCGTAGTAACGTTGCGCGCGTGCTTGTCTCGTTAGTTAACGTTAAATCTAAAATGCCTTACTCAGGGCTTGAGCACGCGGGGAATGTATTAATAGCTATTGCTCTCTGTCCTTCGGCTACCAAGGACTGCGCTATCAGAAAATAGATCTGGACTGATGAGACTGTCTACGTATTGTTTACAAGATATTTCAGACCTGGGCAATATTTACTTGCGAGCTCGACTCTCTCTGGCAGTTCTGTCGCAACACAGGAGCAAAAGCTCGGGGGGGATTTTCTTGGGGGTTGCTGGCGAGGGACAGACCCACGAAGGGCTTTGCTGGCCAGGCAGCCTCCAGCCAGGGGCAGCCCGTGTTTACTGAAGAGTTATGAAGGCTGAAGATGACCCTGAAGATGGGGAGAACATCCTTGGGGATCCGAGCTAAGTGAAGGATGGAGCAAGATGAGTTCAGGGAGGTGGAGAGGACCTGTTTCTCGGAGCAGCCTGTCTGAGCTCTGCCTCAGCGCACTCTGAGCTGCCCTGCTCGGGAACTTGATGCGAGATAAACTGATTGCTGCTGGCAGCAAGAAGCTGCGGGTTCTACCATGACTTGTTGGTTTTTTTGTGCAGCTAAAGACACGGTAGGTATCTCAGGTTTCCAATGAGTGGCGGCCGTTTACAGCTACAAAAAGGCAACAGCGTAAATTTTGTAACCATTTCTTTTTAATGAATGTGGGTTATACCCAGCTTTAACAGCTCTTCCTGGGAGGAATTTGCCTGAAATCTGAAATACTTGGGTGGCAGCATCCGATTTAGTACCTCGTAGGAAATGAAGGCAATTTACTTAAGCATTATAACCAAAGGAGAACAAAAAAATTACTGATGCTCTTGTTAATCAGCAGGTTTATTAAATGGGATTCTGGAATGGCTGGTGAAGAGTTTTCTAGAGATTGGAGTGAGCAGGTTATAAGCTGCAAGTATTAAACTTGGCGATCTAAACCCAGTGGCAAACGTGCGCGATGTGATTGAGAACGTGCAGCGTGTCACAAGAACGTAGAGGGAGCAGAGCCTGACGCCGTGTGTGGACGGTTTCAGGAGTATTTAAATCGCAAGGTTTGCACAATGAAGTAGGTTTGAGGGAGCTTTGCTGGCTGCGGGGGATCAGTCATCCCCTGGGCCAGGCTGGCCTGGCTTTTACACTCAGGGATGGGGCTGCCCATGGGCTGGGCAGCTCTGGTGGGGTCATCTCCTTAGTTGTCTGTTACTTCAGGTGGCTTTTAGCAAGTGCTGTCGCGAGTAAGCTGTTGCTAAGCCTTTGTGATGAGTGTTTATCTCGAGAATGGGGAGTCAAGATAATCATGGTTACAATTCTGTTACACGGATTGTTCTACAGATGTGGGGAGGTGGCAGCAGATTTTGGGTTTGTTTGGTTTTTTGGGGTTTTTTTTCGGTGTTTTTTTTTTTTTTGCATCTCCCATTTTTCCTAGAAGCCCTGCCCCTGGTGCCAGATGAGCCCTTGCTGCAGCTCTGGGCTCTGCCTGCTTTGAGCACCGGCTGGTTGGTGTTGGTGCTCTTCAGTGTGGACCTTCCAGTTGCCATTGTGAAAAACCTTAGTTTCGCTAGTAAACAAGTCTTAAAGAAAAGATAGTTCTGTCTTGGTAGAACGTAACCATGGCTTGTGGGTTTTTTTAACATGAAGACTACATAGCTTTTCGATTTATCTATTATTCTTCTTCTTGCTGTCATTTGAAGACTCCTAAGACTTGTGCGTAGCGGGTTCGGCACTTTAAGGAGGCAAAGGAGTGAACCCCACGTGAAGGATGCAGGATCGATGGGCTGCTTTCTCGCTTCAAGAAACAAAAATGTTTTCAGCTGCTCTTTGGCCTCTCTTTTGGAAATGATGAGCTTTACCAGTTTTAATGGTCTTTATTCGGTGAGGTGCGGAACTTCTGATCCACAGTGATAAGTGGACCTACAGGCTGCCTGTGTCTCACCATTACTAGTAAATTCTTCTGCTGTGTAGAGTTAGACTTGAATAGAAAACTCTTTTATATTACTATTTCTGGTAAAAGCTTCTTGAATATTGAATCATCAATGTCCAGCTTGGCCCTGAGGTTTCTGCCACAGAACAAATTTGCCTGAAAAGTGTAAAGCTATTCAGAAAGGATGGTTTGGCAGCAAAGAACAAGCTCTGGGTTTTGGGGTGGGATACTCATCCTGCGGTCTGAAATACTAAATTTGAAGTAAAGAAGGCAAAAGTGGGGGGCGTGACAAGTGTCTGGGACTGAATGTGTGGTGCTCCATCTCTAAGTGACCCGTGCTGTCTTTGTGCTCTACATCACTTTGGTCATCGCAGGCAATTTAAAACTGGCAACTCTGAGTTTCTTTCCACAGCTCAGTAGATGTTCATCTCTTGAATATCCCACTCAGCTGAATTTTGACCCTTTGAGCAGTCAGGACAGACTGTCCCGGTGAATATTTTTAGCGCATCTATTTAATGTAAGTCTGAAAACTGCTTGGGATGTAGTGGAGCTGGTTCAGATGTTTTCAAGAGTGGCCAAATCCAGCGAGTGGAGTTGGTCCGTTTCTCTGCCTCTGTCATGTGGGTGCCCGTGTGGACTTGCAGCGTTTCAATGTGGTTCTGTACCATGCAGCTGGTCGGGACGGAAGTATTTGTGGTAAGATAAGAAGTAAAACTGCAGTGAAAAGGAAGCTAACAGATAAACGTGACAGATAAATAGCCAATAGCTATTATCAGACAAGAAGGGACAGAAGATCTCTAAAGACTACCTGATATGAGAATCTGCCTGAAGCTGCTCTTTGAGAATAAGGAGCTACCGTGTGTGGCTTTAGTTTTAGCCCTGTTGGAACAAAGCCGAATGGGGAAAACCGGAGAGGCTGATGGAAAACCAAAGAGGTTGATGGAAAATTGCAGGAGACCTTTAGGATCAGAACGACTTACCCAGCCTGTCTCGGAGTGCTGCCCATTCCGTGTGCACAGCCTGGAATGCTGCCGGGATGTTATGCAGAAATAGCTCCCAAAATCGGAACGTGTACAAGTGGAGTTGCAAACCGACACATTTTTTGTTGTATCCCCCCCGGTCGCGTATGATTCAGCCTTTTATCGAAGCTCCTGCAGGAGATCCCTAGTGCACCGTAAGCTCACCTGCTTTCCCAATTCTCTCCCGCACAGCTGAACCCAGACTGGAACAAATACGATGACAGGTTAATGAAAGCAGCCGAAAGGGGCGATGTGGAAAAGGTTTCGTCCATCCTTGCCAAAAAAGGAGTCAGTCCTACTAAACTGGACGTGGAGGGGAGATCTGCGTGAGTACCTGCCAGTGCTCCAGGAGGGTGGTGGGAAGCTGCTAGAAGTTACTCGATTCCTAATCTTGCTGCTGCTCCAAAACCTTTTTCAATATCTAACTCTGTGTTATGCTACATTCTAAGCTCAGTTGAATGTGAATACCAGACAGCTAGAATGTGAAATCATCAATCTTCTTCAAAGTGAAGTATTTAAATGCTTACTCTGGCCAGATTTGAATATTAAAGGGACAGGGAAAGCATCCTCGTTTTTCACCTGGTTTACTAATTAAAGGTAAATAGTGATTACTTCTCAAGAAAGTCATCATGTTCCTGAAGGTAATAGCTGCCTGCCTCTGAGCTGGATGCGGCCGCTGTCCAAAGCTGGCTTTGTGCCGGGTAATTCTTCCAATATCCAGCTGTCTGCTTTGACTTTCCTGGTTAATATCGCATCGTTGTGTATAAAACAGTTGGACTTAAGGTGTTCTCTGGTTTTAGATTCCATGTGGTGGCATCAAAGGGAAACCTGGATTGCTTGAACACCTTCCTTATTCACGGAGCTGATATCACAGCCACTGATGCTGCAGGTAGGTGTCCTCAAACGTCCGAGTGCAACTCGCAGAAGTTCTCAGCTTGGTCTTTAGTGCAGGACAGAATTAAGCTGAACTCTAGGATAGATCTTCCTCCTTCTTGTAGTCGGCAAAAAAAATCGATTCGCTGTGTGACCTGTTGCTGAATCTAAGGAAACTGGTCGTGTCCTGTCCTGGAAGTTCAGGAATGCAGCAGAACTTGAGAACTTTGGTTTTGTGCTGCTCTAACTGTATGGACAACCTGCTCCGGACTGACTGGTGACATCAGCATTTCTGGTTGGGAGTAGGAATGTGAGAATTTTAAAAGAATCAGCGTTCATATAAATACTAAGTGTGCTTCTTCCCTGAGGTTCGTAAGGCACCGTGCGCAAGGAGGAGCCAAGTTAAATGCCGTGGCAGGGTTTCTTGCACCCATTCTGAGCCCTCCCAAATTCAGATAATGTCTGTACTACCTCACTGATTTTCATGTCTGCTATCCGCTTGTGTAGTTAAATGGGAGGGTGCTAATTTTGCCTCATTGTTTACACACAAATTGAACACGGTTAAGGAATATTCTCTCGTTTTCAGCTTCATGGCAGGGGTAAATGACCCTCCTCCTGTTGTATGATGGATGATTTCTTTTAAATGCTCATGGGGAGTCATTGCAATATCTTGAGATTAATTTCCCTAATTAACTTGAATCCTTGGTTGTAGCATCTCTAAAATAAGGAAAGGATAATAAGCAGTGAGGTATATACAAGAGAGATGACTTGGTTATAGCAGTGACAGAATTGAGGTGGGGGACGGGGCCTGTTGTGTCTAAAACAATGTGAATTTTCATCTGAAGTGTCTCTTGTGGTGGAGTCAGTCTAATGACACGCAGGTATTGTGATGTTTCATACGTCTGGCACATGATGAGCTGCAGTGAAGTGTGTAGAGTTATGGAGGAGGAAGATGACAGGTTTTGTTCTTCAGATGAAATAAACTATGCTAATGCTTTAGTGAGGTACAAATTAGCTCCTTATGAATTCCTGTTACATGACTACGTGCCATGCTCCAGGCTGGGGAAGAGCAGCTGGAAAATGCCTGGCAGAAAAGGACCTGGGGGTGTTGGTCAACAGGCAGCAGAAGATGAGCCAACATGTGCCCAGGTGGCCAAGGAGGCCACCAGCATCCTGGCTTGGGTCAGCACCAGTGTGGGCAGCAGGAGCAGGGCAGGGATTGTCCCCCTGCACTGGGCACTGGGGAGGCCAAACCTCAAATCCTGGGTGAAGTTTTGGGCCCCTCACTCCCAGAAGGACCTTGAGGGGCTGGAGTGTGGCCAGAGAAGGGCGACAAAGCTGGGGAAGGGTCTAGAGCAGGAGTGTGGTGAGGAGCAGCTGAGGGACCTGGGGGTGTTGAGCCTGGAGCA
>JAVSBS010003928.1:0-22610 GCA_033124195.1 Coracias cyanogaster | reverse complement strand
AAACAGACATTCCCCGCTGTTTCACTCCACATGTTGCTCCCATCCCTCACTGGTTGTCTTGCTCGCTTTGTGGTGCTTACTTTTCAAAGACAACCTTTTTCTCCACCCCCTCTCCTCCAGGAATCAAGCTGACAAAGCCCAGGGAGTGACAAGCTTGGATACACAAGCTCAAACAAGTAACTACCAACAGAAGGTGGGGAAGAACAGGGAGGGAAATAATTTAGGTATTGTTGCCCAATCATGAGTCTCATCCCAATTATTTTTGTAATTATATACTTGAGGTTAGCTCAGATTTGTTGAGTATGTGAATAAAACTTCTGCCACATTTTTTAAGCGAATATCTATGTCTGTGACTGAGGAAACCGTGGGATGCAGAAGGAGTTGAATTGGTAGTCAGTTATACGATTTGAAAATTAGGTTTGATTTAGCTTTTCACAAAATTTAGCTTGAGTTCAGAACTGATTCATGGAGACAGAGCATCAGTGTTTATAATCCAGGGCTTGGGTATTCATAACAGCAAATAAGGCACCCTGTATTTTCTTGTAAACGCTTAAATTTGCTAGTTCTTGTTACACTGTTTAGTCAGGCAAATTATGCACAGAAAAATGACACAAATGACCTAAACAAATAATCAGTAGACTGTAAGGAGTAAATTTTAAAGATCTTGTATCACCTTTTGACTGATCATTAACAGCTCAGTTATTTTCTGAAAACCTCTATAAATAGTGCCGTATAACTACATTGAGAATTTCATAATCTGTTCATAGAGCACTGATAGATATATTTTTTCAGTGATGAAAAAGTATGCTCTTATTAGCCAAACAGATATATTCCAATTAAGGCTGCATGATTACCTTATTTCAAAATACAGACTAGGATTTACATGTATTATATAGTATGCATACTATGCATTATATATTACCACTGTTAAAAGCAGATATATAAGACACATTCAAGGCTAAGCCACTTTTGGGTTAATTTTATATGAAGTTCCTAGCAGATACTTTGAATTTTAGGTTATATCAGTAGCACAATATCAAATTACATCAGTACACAATTATATTTAAATAATAAACAAACTATTAAGATACATTGGGCAGTGACCATAATCTGTCCTTATCCTTGTCCAGTTAGTCTTGGCTAATGAGCCCAAAATTAATGAGCAAATATAGCTCTCACCAGCATCATTCTGAGTAATCCCATGGAGAACAAAATTTGCATGCTGACAGGCACTGAGGTGAAACACTGTAGGAAATAAGGCTGAACATTCATTCAGCAGAAATCATTTGCATACATCTGTACTGGGAAAAAATGGGGAAATTAATTTTTTTTTGGTAGAACAGGTTACTCATAAGAACAAACATGAAATACTACCAAAAGGAAACACATTTTCTAGAAAACTTACATCCTTGTCCAGCTTGCCATCAATAAATTAATGGTATAAATATTAAGTATGTGCTGTAATTTAGCAGGACATAGTCTACTATCCAATGCTCAACTAATGTTTTTTTGTTTTGTGAATTAGTTTAAAGTTTTGCTGACATAAAGTCAATACAATTATCTGTACTGTTGCTAAATAATCAAATAGGATCCTGAGTACATCTATACCTCTTTAGTTTCTCCAGTTGTTGATCAGCCAAATGGAAACCAAGGATCTCTCCTACCTATCAAGAGGTTCTTTCTGTCTCATTTGTTAAAAAGCAAAACTTATTCAGGATAAAGCCCCCGTGCTGTGACTATATGTAAGGAAAGAGTGAGATTCAGAAGGGTTTTGTACTTCTGTACGCAGCTTATTGCTGTGGAAAAGATTAAGAGTGAGGAAAAGTAGGATTACATGGAGTGAGGAAAAGTAGGATTATGTGGAGCTCGTATGCATGCTGTCCCTAAAGAATCACTACTTCATATAGCGACATAAATTCTCCTTATAATATACAATTGTCCTGTGCACCACAGTATTGCTAAGCCACTTTGGCCTTAGTAAATCTTGAACTGCTTTCTACTATGCTTCAATGAGACGGACAGAGTTGTGCAATTATATGATTATTACTGGACACTAACATTGCAATAATTGTATCTGTTAAAAAAGACAATATGTTAAAAAATTATAAAGACATAATATTGCTAATAGAACTATGTATCTAACTATTATAGCACCTATGGTGTCTTATGTTTATGACATAGTAAATGCCTAGCTGCTGGCTTTTTTTCTCTGTGGGCAAAAGTTTGCACGTGTGTGTGTGTGTGTAGATAGTTTAAAAATTACTATTAATTTTGACTGTCCATTCCCTGCTAAGCACCTATCTTTCTTCATCCCATGCTCAGTGGAATTCTATAAAATCTAAGAAACTGATGTTCTTAAATAGAACGCTATAAGGCGTAAATGGCTGGCTGAAGGTGCCCTTTAGGAAGAAGACTATGGTGTTTTAGATACCTGAATTACAACATTTGAAATGTAAAAGTGTGGAATGAGCTCATATTCTAAGATTATAAAGGAAAACTAAATTGTATTTGTGTTTACATTGTGCCACGCTGCCGCATTCTGTGCCTCCTGCCCCTTAATACTTCTATTGAGACTGTAAATTCCATGGGGCAGAGGTGTACTTTTCATTCTTTGTTTCAACATTACATAACAAGTGGGCTTCTAAGCAGAAATAACAAGACCTCTCTCCATGTGTGTGTATTAGTGGACCATGATTTCTTTTCACTCAGATGCCAGTGAAAAAGATAATATAAGTATATTATTATTCTGTTTTAATTCTAAGCTCAGATAGCTCATTATTAAATAAACCCAAAGTAAACAGTCTATTCATTTTTTTTCTCACACAAGAAGCTTCTCATAAAACAAATCTTTTTCTCCTCACTTTGTACAGTCTTTCTCAACTCCCTTTTGTCATTTGCCAAAAGGTTTTTTCTCTTAAAAAACCGTATCACCAGTCAGGAGAGATTTATGTTCTAAATAACAGGATTATAAGGAGGCTATTGTTCCTTGTCATGTTCCTCGAGATTACTATTTTGATGTAAAATACAAAAAGAGAAAAAGAAAGCAGTTACCACCTCAGTGCAAAACCTTGTGGCCCCAAAACAAGTTTATGTTGCTTGTGAACATCCAAACTATTCTGAAACTTCCTGTAAGTAGAATGATTGTCTCTGCAAAGAGGCAGTTCTTATTACTTGTAACACAGCACTGCACAAACAGGACTCTGTTCCAGTCCCCAACTAGTGCCCTGTTATGACAAGAGCTGTGACAAACCACTAACTTACAGAAGTAAAATCTAAGCTAGCATACAGGTCTCTGCACCAAATTTCACACAATGCAAGATATAGATAAAAGCTTCATTCTTTCTTTCGTGAAATAGAAGCCTAAATTTAGGCACTTAGTTGCTTAAATCTCCTCAAGTGGTCAGCAGAAAGGGAGACATTCCTCCAAAGAGATCTTAAGTAGGGTCTCTACTGAGTGTGTAGGGAAGCCTAGGCAGGCTAATCTCTAATGGTACCTAAAATAAGGTGCCAGCTTTACTTCCCATAGTCCACATAAAATGCAGTATATAATCCTTTATTTATTACTCCTTACTGCAAATTTAGCCCTAATGATCACTTCAAAGAGAGGAAGAGCAGGGATGTGTTGCCCTCCCCTGTGCCCCTTGCAGGCTTAGCCCAAGGCAAAAAGATGTGAGAAAGATTTATTGGATAACTATTCTCCACTAAGCAGGCAGATGAAGCTTGTAAAGATCTTGATATGAACAAAGGCAATCAAGGATATCATGATCCAGACTGAAACATATACTATAGTGCTACTAGAAAAGATGCAGAGATTTTAAAACTCAGCATTCTAATGAAAGCCCATGTAACATACGCGTGTTTAGAGACTAATATTTCCAATGACATCTGTACCATTTAGCACTCTTGTCTCCATGTGTAGATCACAGATGGACTGGCAGGCAACTAAACATCATCTGCGCATAGAGGATTTATTTTTGGTATATTATAATGATATATAGGAATGGTACACACATTTCTGGAAAACATCAATTGCCAATAAAAATGGTTTTTTAACATCTCACCTAACACTGTCCCTGTCAGTCTGCGACAAGGAGGAAGACTAGCATGCTTTTGGTAGATGTGCTGAAAGGAAGGACAACCAAATCACTGGACTAGAACTTAAAAGAACAGGACATCTGTCTCTGCCACAGGCTTCCTGAATGCTTTTGACCATGATGCCCATTAAGCCTCAGGAAGACATCAGCAAAATGTGGTAACATGTCTTACACAGCAAAGTTGCGAGGAACAACAGCATGAAATTACGAAGTCTGAAGAGACTTGTGTGGAAAACAGTCTTGTCCCTTGTCTCCCTGCTACAGACATTAACAAGCTGGGAATTATACGCTGTGTATGTAGCAGTCAACCCTCATCCTACCCAGCATGAGGATAAAATCATTAATATTTTTTAAGTATTCAGATGCTTTCCTGATGACTGAGAAAGGAAACACTTGTATAAAGCAAATACATAGTCCTTTAACACTAATGGACTTAACACTATTTCTGGACTGGTAAATACTACGGATCAGAATCTGTTCTCTAGACCTACAGCCAGCTGAAAAAGTACAGTTCATAGCGATAATGTCTAATCTCACTTTTCTGAAATGTTGTGAATGGTCCCTGGCCTGTGCAAAATCTACCATTGTGCCTAGGAATTCATAGATTCATAGAATGCCAGGTTGGAAGGGACTTCAAGGATCATTTAGTCCAACCTCAAGTGTAGTTTAAGTTACATAGGCCAGCACCCTGTCAAGATGAGTCTTGAAACTGTCTAATATAGGGGAATCCACCACTTCCCTTGGAAGACTATTCTAATGTTTAATTGTTCTCATTGTAAAAAACTTTCTTCTAGACTCCAATCAGAATTTCCCCAGGAGAAGCTTGCAGGCATTCCCTCTTGTATTTTCCATGTGACTCCTTGTAAAAAGGAAGTGTCCTTCCTCTTGGTAGCCCCCCTTCAAGTTCTGGTACATTCTAATAAAGTCTCCCCTAAGCCTTCTTTTCTAAAAACCGAACATATCCATTTTTCTTAGCCTTTCTTCATACAGCAGGTCTTCCAATCCCCTGACCATCCTTGTGGTCCTTCTCTGGGCTCTCTCCAGCTTGTCCAGATCTGTTTTGTATGACGCAGACCAACACAGTACTCAAGGTGCGGTCTGACTGGCGCCAAGTAAAGCGGGAGAATGACTTTATCTCTGCTGGTGATGCCCCTGTTGATGCAACCCAGCATCCTGCCAGCCTTCTTTGCTACTGCACTGCACTACTCATGCATGTTGAGCCTGCTGTCCACCAAGACCCCTAGGTCCCTCTCTACAGGGCTGCTCTCCAGCCAGGTGGATCCCAGTTGTGAATTAGCACGAGCCTTAACAAGCAGTGGTCCTGGTAGCTTAGTACCTTGGTCCTTAAGCTGCCTTCAAACTTGGTAGGACTGTGAAAAAATTTGACTGAGGATAAAAGACACTACTTGTATCACAAGAAAGGAAAATAAAGAATAACTGTCTTTTCAGAAACCTATCCAAAAGCATTTTGACACAAATTCCTTCCCCGTGTAATGTCAAACCTCCGTGTTCCAAGTGGTTGGCTTGAGTTTTGCCCATTAGAAAGAAGAGTCAGCTTGAAACAGTCAAGCATCTGAAGGGAAGTGCTCTTGATCAGAATAGCTGGTGTCAACTAAATCATGGCAGAACCTGTTTCAAGGACAGGGCTTTTAAATAGCCATTTTATCCCCCTTATTAATTCCCGAACCTTACTACAAATAGATGACTGTAATTTGCTTTTAACTGAAAACAATTGTTTATAAAGTGTTTTCTTTCATCAAAATACATTAAGGTGCTATGGGGGAGGAACCAAGCTATGTTTTCTTTGGTTTTTTTTTCTTAAAAAATCGAAGGCTCCAGTAGTTATTGTAATATAATTTGCCATATTGATTGCATAATTTTTGATAAGTAAAGTCTGTCAACAGAGGAGTAAAAGTGAATGTTTGCATGTTCTCACTTCAGAAAGGTAAACTTTTTCTTCCTATTCTCTTTTTCTCTGTCTGTCTCTCTGGATTTGAATACATGCCGCATCATTAATGGCTGGATGTCAAGCACAGGTTTTTGGTGCTGTGGCTGCCTGATTTCATTGTTTCATCCCAGCTTCTCCAGCTCTATGCATTTAGTTAGATGCAGTAGCTCTCAGGCAATGTATTTGCATTCCTCAGCAATTTCCAAGCTATTTCACTGGAGACAGTAAATATTAATTAATGGTCTTGGAATTTGTCCAATAAATCATCAGTGAGATACCTTAGGTGCTGCTGACAGTAGTATTGTAACACATAGGCTGGGTAGTATGTGACATTTGGAAATCCACTATCATGTTTCTGAGAGAAGTAAATACATATATATCTTCAAAAAGCTAAAACCACTATTCAGAGTTTTAAACAGGATGTGGTGGGTTATTACTTTCCAAATATTTCTCCTTTTTACTCCTTTTCTAATAATTATTCCCATACAAAATTCACCAACAATTTTTACTTGATGTTTTTAAGAGTATTCATGTTTCAGACATTTCAGTCAACTACAGTTTGCAGATATCTATCAATCAAATTCTAATTAAACCGTTGACCAGTATACCAAAAATACATTGCTACTTGATTGGAAAAAAAATCATGGTACAGACACCACTTGGACATGAATCAGTAACTTTCCAGATGCTAGACTGAGAGCGTAATGCAATGTGAAACCTGACACAAGTTGTGTTACCATGTACTTCCATGAACAAGATAAAGGCAAGTGGTACACCACCAGTAAATATATCTCCAGGAACCTTCTCCAGTTGTCATAAAAGACTCATCATGTTGATTTTCTGCACAGAGATGTTTTAGCAATCTTTTGAAAACTACTATATGTACTTAGTAAATTGACATGTAAACTAATATGTCAGTGGATCTCAAACCTCTAAAAACATTGTCTTAAGAGCTAAGGATGTAATTTAGAGACTCATGGTAATTATAAAAGCTGTTTTAAAATGTATAGACCATTCCTTTTTTTTTTACAGAATTGAATAACATCACTATTTGTATCTTGTGACATTCACCCTGTGTTCCAGCCAAAATCATTATAGTTTAGGGGACCAGACAATTGTTTCTTCAAAACGTTTCACTTCCGTAATAATGTTTGTCCAGGCACATATACTCTACACAAATTCACTCTTTTTCTTCAATAGTCATGATATATAGTTCCAAGGGTAAAACATGACATGTAGTTCAAAGGGTAAAGCATGGCTCCTGAAATACATTTTCTAGGGTAGTCTGATTTCCATTTCCGTATTTTAGCAATCTTCTTCACTTTCATAGAATCAACCATAATAACATATTTTTAAGAAAGGTAACCAGTACTGCTTTACTTTTTCTAACATGGATAACATTAGATTTTGATTATATTTTCTTACTCGATAGCAATACAAAGCAACACAGTTCTTCAACATCTTCTTTATCTACCATATTATAATCAAGATTGGTATTGTCCATATAATTTTTAACCTAGTATCTGTTTTGGCACACACTTTTAATCTAGTTTTTCTTTGAAAACTGCCTCAATCATTACAGAGGACTGCTTATTCTTTACAATGATTTGAATTAGGAGAAAAGTTTCTGTGATTCATTACCAGTTTAGTCCATTTACCATCCATTTAACCCTGAGACCAGATACTGGTGGTGCTTTTGCACTTACAGTAGAAAACACTCTTTTTTCCACGGCCCTTTCATCGACCTGTGCCAGGTGTTTCTCCTTGCTCACGTCCATAATTTTTGTCAGATTGGTAGTGCACAGAGATTCAAGAAAGTTAGCTTTCTGAATACATTCAGAAGTATTACATTAATCTGTGCAATTTTGCCAATTTTGACTTGTGTCAGAGTGCAGCTTCTCCTTAAAAATAATTTGTGCTAGTTCTCTGCCTGTCTGGTCTAATGTAGATGAAATCATTCTTAATTCCTGCTTTTGCATGAACGAATGCTTCCACATAGGCATAATCCATGTTCTATTACCTCATCACGATACCATCTGAGCACCTCACACTCACTAATGAACCTTATAATCACAATAGTCCTGTTTCTAAAGACGATAAGTCCTAGGTCGTCATGGGAATGTGTCTGTACTACACAGTGCAGTACAGAATGGAAACCTACAGGGTAGTCCTGAGTGCAGGATAAGCATCCTGCATTATTTGCCTCAGGCCTTGTCTGTACCATTTTAGATATTTAGGTAAGGTACTTTGGGTATATCTAAGCATTTCTGCAAGCTTATTTTTAGATTCAGTCTTACATGGAGTTTTTCAGAAACAGCTACTGCAGAAAATCTACTCCTTAATAATTCTATTTGGACTCTATGCTGGAGAAAAATAAGCCAATTTACTTCAAAAATGTTAGAATTATTTTTAAAACCCAGCTTATCTTACAAATGTATGTAATTCTTTAAAGGAATGCAGAAAGGCAAGCAATAAAATAAATAAATTTTAATAAAGGCAGAAAAGCATCCACAACTCCTGAAAGGCTTGCTTGCTGTCTCATCTCCTTTTAAGCTATAATTATTCCACATATTTTCAATGTGTACATGATGTTAAAGCATGAAATAGTTATCTTGTAGGGTCTGAAGACTGGTAAATGCTAACAGCTCAAGGCTATACATAACACTACTTGTGATAGAATTTCTAGGTACAAATAATAACATGTAGAGGGAAGCTTCAAGACACGTAGGATCAAAGCCCTGAGTTTAAAAAGTAAAATTCCATTTCTCCTCTATGGCAACAAACCAGAATAGTAATTGGATGCTGTAAAGATCAGATGTTCTCTTTCTGCACTCTAATGACCTAGACAAGGACACTTAGTCTTTCCAGAATTTTGCTAGTTTAAATACATATATCTCATATGTTTCTTCCAAATCTAATTAAAACATATCAGTTCAATCACAGAGATTTTTTAGAATGTAGTATACCTGCCTCTTAAGTCATGTATACGGGTGGACCCTCAGCAGGAGCACTGCTATGTGGATAAATGAGAGAAAAGAGGAAGATCTGATGGTTGGAAGAGATGTGGCTAACTCAGTCCACACCATTGTCTGATATTTGGAAACTGAAAAATTTAATGCTCTTTGTAATGCTTTGAAAGAAAAGGATCCTGTTCCCTACTTTTTCTTTTTCATGAAGATGTCATGTACATTCTTGTTTGCATATAATTGGTACACAGTGAAAATAACACAGCTGCTGTAAATAACACAGCTCTACTGACTTCAGGTTATAAATCTGTGGATCGCTCCATGAAGTCTACTTTCTATATCATGGTGCTGTGAGTTTGAAACCACAACTGATACTAAGTCCTTGCAAATTTTGCATAAAAGGGTTTGTAACACTTCTCCCTCCCATCACTGCATGCTGATGCTAAATAGCCTCAGCAAGGTAGCTAAAGGAAAAAAAAACTAACAACCCTCACCTTGCAATCAAGTTGTTTATCTTCTGTCTGCCTCAGTGGAAAGAAATGTGTACATTAAATGAGTATGCATTTATGCATATTATATAAATATACACACATATTAAGTAGCATCTCTTTTCCTCATTAACACTTCTGTGCTTTGGCAGGCACTACAAAACAAACAGGTGGTCTGTTACAAACTGATAGTGTTGTCAAAGTCTGAAGAGCTGAGGGAAAAAAGTCACGGCTTGCATTCAGCCAAACTCAGCATAATTGTTATTGGCACTTATTGCAATGAAACCTGTCACGGATGGAAAGAAAGATATGTCACTGTGTCTGGCCAAACACAGGAGGGAAGAGAACAGAAACGTTTAAAAATCATTTGTATTTAAAGTTCTTCCTGGTAGAAAGCCCATAGCCTTACTCTTCCATGTTAGCTTTATAATGCATTCATACTTTATGAATTTTAATAAAACCTAGCCACCTACAATAATGTACTAACATCTGATGGAAAACTCTAACTGCCAGTCACCACATGTTGTGTCTGGATGTTCTTTCTAGTCCTGTATCCTCCTAATATTGAATCCCAGATGCTTCAAGGAAAGATGTGATCCCTGAAATGTGTTTACCGCAATACTTCTATACATAGGGAGAAAATTCCTTCATGCTTCCACTTGCTCAAGCTGTGCCCTGGAACATTTAGATAAACAGCACCTGTAATACTGCCACTTTAGATTCTGTTTTTCCATTTCTCATGATGATACATTTAAATGCTTTTTTTTTCTGAATAAGTGTTGATGTCTCAGAGGGGAAATATTAGTCTTCACCTTAACTTACCACAGACTTCATGTGTTAATTGTATGGTGAGCAAAGTAATGACTGTCTTCATAATACTTCTTAATTTCATTGAGCACACAAAGACTTACACCTTCTAAAGACATCACACCACAGTGCATTGAGCGTGCCAACTACTAGCGTCACAGGCGACAGCATATCACAGACAGTCTGTGCACAGCCTTGATCGTGCCAGTGCAAAGGAGGGGACAGAATGAAGTAGGTGCACGGAAAAAATTGATTTACATTTTCTCAGCATGACAAATGATGAATCTCAACCAATAGCCTGGGGAAAATAAACTGCAACGATTTTAGACTGAACGTCATATACCCTCTTTCATTTGCAGTGCAGAGGCCTCAGGATTGAAACTGAGACCTGTGCCTACTTTTCCTAGAAAACACCATTAACACACTCTTGGTAGCTGATCTATTGGGAAGTTTTGAACATGTGTCATGTGTCATGCTGCCACAAAGCAGTCCACAAAGAGTGCATTTTTTACCCTTTCCATAAATTAACATGTTCTTTTTCGCAGAATATCAGGATCATGATTGGAGCTTGACTTTCCTTTCTATGCTGTGCAGAGAATTGTCAAGAAATTAAGAGCTGCGTATTTTCACTTTGGACTCCATACTGACATTTTTTAACATATGCTTATGTCTAGCATATCTAGTGTTAGTCTGCAAAACAGCATGGTGAGTGCTAAATTGCCAAGAACTCCTCCTTTAGCTACATATGTATACGTGCAACTCCAATGTGCATATAAATTAAGAACTCCACTCAAACCAGACCTCTAGGAAGACAAGAGCAACGTCGCAGATAATTACTTGTTTTAGTTAATATTTTGTATATCCACACACTGCCGAAGCAGGATGTTTCTGTCTTTGTGCACATGATCATTCATTCATGAGAACAGGCAGTGCTACTAAATTTTGTGACAGATAGGTTCTACAACAATAAATATACAAGAAATCTTCTCAAGTAGAATCACAAATATTGTTAAATACATGTTTTCATGCTTAATGTGATCGACTTTAATACTAGTTTATTAGTATGGTGGAAAATAAATTGCAAACTTTTAAAAAAATATATGCAGATACTGCACTATGCAACATTTCATTTCATTAAACTGGTATTCTTTGTATCCACTCTTCCTTTTGTTCCCTCCTAAAAAAAAGTCAGGAAAAAAAATATCAAAATGCAACATGTGTGGTGGATTAAAATTGTGTCTGAATTTTCAAGTAAATGAGAAAGGCAGAACTGGTAAAACTGGTGCTGCGAAATGTTGGAAAAAAATATTGTCATGTTTTATTTACAGAAAACCTACCTTTGGTGATGTTTGAGAGTAACAACCTTTTACAGGAGGAAAAAAACCCAAACAAACCTCCATAAATTTGCATAAACTACTTCCAGGTTACATTTCTCCCTTGCTGGTTTGGCTAGCTTTTCTTGTAGGTGATGATACAGGTGAATCTGGTGACTAACGTTGTTTTCATGCTTCTATCCAGCCAAGAGCTTTCCCAGACTTTGGTCTTGTTCATCTCCTCCAGTAAGAGACCAATAGAAGGCTGGGGAGAAAGGAAGAAGAGGCCAAATGATGAAGGGCTTAGTTTGTAAGGGATTGCAATTTATAGTCTATCCTTTTAGGATGTAAAGGCCAAATACAGTAACTGCTGAAGTGCCTTTAAGCTGCCACTGATTCTTGCGCGAGCAAAAAAAGGTTCTGCTATGAAAGCAGGAGATAGTCTAGCACAGATGTCCTTGCAGAGGTCCTCTGCTGCTCGTAACACAGTTCAGAAACACAACACTATCCCTGTCTCTCTGAACCCCAGCAGAGACAGAAAAGTTTGTGTTCACAAATACACTGGTTGGTTTATTAATTTCTCTGTGTAACCGTAAACAGTAATTTTGTTCTAACTAACTTAGGGAGTGTGCAAGGTAGCAATCTCTGGCACAGTCTTATGCAATGAAAACTGAGAAATCGTGGAAAGGAAAAGTTCTCCATGCAAAAACTCTATATATTTAATTCCAAGGCATGATTATCAACAAGGACAATCTTGGGCATCAGCTGAACGTCCGAGTACCATATCCTGTTTTTATCAAGAGGGAATCATACATTCATGGATGTCAAAGGCCTGTTGGTTAACCAAATACTAGTTACATAGAAACACTTGGAAAAACAGATTTCTGGTGAACCGGGTAGAAACTGGAAAATCTGCATCTGTGAATTGAATTCCAGTGAATTAACAAGCTAGAAAATGGCTTCTGGATGGTATGTGGTTTTTTAATGTTCACCTAAACCTCAGTATAAGCCTCTCAAACCCAGCTGCTCTAATATACTGGCATATTGACATCACACCCACCTCAACTTTGTAGTTGAGGTCAGGGGTGTGCTCTTGAAGTGGACCTCCCAATCATCCTCACTATACTTTTGTGCACGTCATGAAACTCTCTCAAAGTATACAAACTGGACTCTTTCAGATGAAACTAGACTGTACAAAGAGCCCCAGGACCATATTCATCATGTTGCCGCTGCTAATGAGCACTCACTCAGTACCTAGGGCCAGGCAACAGCCAGGCAAAAGTAAACCCCTGAAACATGTTTAACATAGTTGTGAGGGCTTCAATAACAGCTATTAACCCATCCAGGTCCACTACACTGCACTAATTGTCATGTTGACATAGTCTGTGTGAACCTCTTCTATGTTTGACCAAGTATGGTGAGAAAGGGCTGGCTTGGGCTTCTAACTCAGGTTAAAAAAAATTACAAATGTGTGAATGTTGAGTGGAGAGAGGCATTTCCCTGCACCTCAGGCTTAGAGACATCTTCATGTCTAGAGGATTAGGGTGCACCCTTCAACGTAGGTTACGCAGTTGCATTAGTATCCTGAATTTTATGGTTCCCATTTTTAAGTAATGAATTGACCACATGCATACATAAACAGCTCAAGTACTCAATTCTGCACTAGGGATGACACAAAATGCTAAGTATCAAAAACTTTGTATTTTAGCCAGCATTTAATACTTCCGAGTACCAACAAGAGAACAAGGTGCACTCTTCATTTTCAGATGGCACTCATAGTTTTATTCTAAGAAGACTAGGCAGATCTTGAGACTTCATTTAAAGTACTTGAAGAAATGAGCTGACACCACTTGTACTACCTTGCTTTTGCCAGAGGCTAAGAGCGTAGGTGTAAACAGTGACTCTAAGTCAGCTGATACTCTTGTTACTTTATGTTTACTTGCTAGTATATCTGTTTGTTTGCAAAGGTATTCAAATTAGACAACTGTGGTTACAATGTTTTGCTGCCCTGTATCACTGGTTTTGTTGCAGAAGACAGTTGTAAAAATGACAGAGACAAGAGCCCCATAAGATAAAGACCAAAACAAGCCTCTGCTTTTGCTATTTGTCTAGTACACACTAGCTAACTGCTTTTTAACTATATGGAGCCATCAGTCTGGTCTGTACTCAAAGCCTTGTCCCATAAACACTCAAAGCTGCAGCAGACATTTCAGTGCTAAACTGAATATATATTTCCCTGGGCTACAGCAGTCCATGAAGTAACCACTCAGTTCATCCTTCCACAGGGAGTTTAAAAACAAGATTTTTTTCTCAAATTTAAATTAAGAAGTTGAAGTAGGAAAATTAGCACTCAGCCTAATGACAAAATATGCTCAATTTGTCTCCTCCTGTGTCTGCCTCTTGAGAAGCTGAGCATGTGCAGGATAGAAAAGATAGGGATTCACATTCAGTGAAATTGGGGTAGAATGGCAAGTTGGGCCAAAAATCCATTTCTGGCCCGAAAGCCATCTCCAAGTTGGAATCTTCTAATTTGCTGGCAGAAATGCTCTAATGACATCCCAGCTGGCTTTGGAGAATCTGAGAGCTGCTACCTTGAACACTTCTTCTTTCCTAAGCATAATATGCAAAAACCCTGGAAACCAGGTATATCCCTATCAGCAGCTAGAAGCTGGACATGAATACAGATAACAATGATGTAATTTTCAGAGCTTGAGTACTCTTCCCTTCCTCTGTGAGACTCATTAAAAAAAAAAAAAAAATTCACAGTTTTATTTTCTACAAAAAACAGCAGTGGGATAAGTAAACATAAAAATCCATTTCAATCTTCATCAATACAATTGACTCCTCCACTGAACACCTCTGAGTCACTGTTTTCCTAGACCGGGGTTAGGTTGTTTTCACTCAGTATTCACATTGTCTGCTCTTCATCAACAGAGCTCTAAATACCAACTATGACATTGCAGCACCTCTTTCTGCTGTTGAAAATTATGCAAGAACAGGTACAGTTATCTGACAGAGCATGATCTTACTGTTAGGTCACCTATTGCTCTGACAACGATGATTTAGGGGTGATTCCAGACATACAGAAGAAGAGTGATTTAGAGGTCAGAGTGTGCTGTCAGCAAGAGAGGCTGGAACTGAAATTTGATGGGCTGAATGCATGTTCAGAAATGTCATGCTTTTATGCCTTTATTATTTTGTAGCCATAGTTGTTGAAATATATAACATAGAGATCAGAAGGTGAGCCTCAAATCAAATGATTGTAGCATCTTCTTTATAGTGTGAATTGGATTTTTGCTCATTTTTTTGTATGCTGAATTTAAGAAACCACACAAACCCTGATCTTTCTTCTTTGTTTTCTTTTGCTGTGTCCTGCTTTTGAAGTCAGATACTCAAAAGCAACATTGGTTCTATAAAGATACGTACACATGTACAGAAGAAAAAGAGAAAAGAACTAGGCAGTGGAGTCTGGAATGTCTTCAATCAAGCTACAAATTTACATTGTTAGGAAGAGCCAAACCACAGTCACTGCTGATTTAAAGGAACTCTTGTACTTAGTGATCATCTGCATGAAGCAGAATGCATGGAAAACAAACATTAAAGTTTATAAACAGAAAGTAAATAAATGGTGCCCAGTGTTGGTCACCACCAATTCATTTATAGACTGCTCCACTCAAACCATCTGCTGTTAGAACAAAAAAGCACAGAAGTCCTTTGGAATTGTAACTTTTATTACAGAGTATGAAAATATCCCAGACAAGCTGAAATTGAGCCCCCTTGACTTTGTGTGCATGTGTATGAATACACATGTGCTTTCTTGTTGCCATGTATTATTATAGAGGTGAGCTTTCTGCAGTCATTGGACTACTCCTTTACACCAGCTATTTTGAGACCTAGAGTAAACCAAGCAACAGTTTGCAAAAATCATCTCATCCTTCCACAGCATGAACATCCAGTCCTCTAAAGAGCACTTAAATTCAAGTGTTGCATGTGACTTGTACCTGACCTTAACAGTTCACTGTTACTCCTGAAGGTGCTCTTTAGTTCTAAAAAGAAATCACTGAAGAGTCATCTAGAAAATAATGAAGATAGTATCACATCAGGATGCCTGTGATCCTGGTAAGAGTAAGTTATTGAAAGGTGTCATCTGGGTAGAGCTAAAATCTGTTGCTAATTCTATACACTTGTCTATATAGAATAGGATAGGACATAATTTTGCAGTAAAATGTATTCTCTATCCAGTTGAAAAAAACCCATATTTCATGTTGTTTTACTCTTTTTTAGTTAATAACATGAATGAAAAAAATGGAGTATACAAGTATTAAAGGGAAAATCAGAAAATATATATACCAAACCTCTTTGAATTTATTGGAGCCTCCTGTGGCAGGCCTTCAGTCAAAAATGATATTAAAAAAAGTCCATTGATTGCATAGCAGTACTAGCCATGCTCCTATACCCAACAGATTTGGCCAAAGTATGAATAGTGAATGAATCATTAAAATTTATTTTAAAATTTAATGAAATTTATTTTTTAATTTATTTTTAAATATATTTTTAAAAATTCCCTTATTGTTCTATGTTAATGATAATTACTTTATGAATAACTAAAATGTGTGGTGTTCCTCATGCAATACCTTTTCAGCTAAAAATAGTTTTTGTTTCTTTCCCTTTCTCTCCTGTGTTTTACCTGCTCCAATAATAATGTGGCTTTTCTTGTTACTTCCTGTCCTTTATTTACATCCTAAACAGTAGTAAATTAAAATGTTATGTGTTAGGTCCTGTTCATTTATAAAGAGCTGCATTTGTTTGGTGCAATTTGAGGGAAAGGGGTCAACTATCTGCTGTAATGTTCATTGAAGTCAAAATGTAATTTGAGGCACTCACAAGGGTACACAGAGCAGTTCAAACATTCAGTGGTTAACCATGACTCAGTTTATCTCTTTATACAGGGTAGTCACCAGCAGAAAGAATTGTGATTCTCCCTATGGCTTTCTCCAATGCTGTTCACTCTGGTAAAGGGTTTCTTTTCCCCCAAAACATGTTTCCTAAGCTCCGCAGGTGCTGCAAGATCAGCTACAGCCCTGGAAGTGGTGAATGCTAGAGCAGTTCGCTAAAGATCTTGTGCCATAATACTGCAAACAGAGGGTGTCTGCCTTCTCACACTGCAAATGCAAAGTTGTCTTTTCTAAATTAAAGGATTTCACCTAAAAATTATGCATAAGAAAAGCAACAAACCACCTTTTTCTGTGGAAGAAGGAAAATGCCTGATAATAGCAGTGAAGTTAATAATAATAGACCACGGCAAGGCAACACCTACTGAGTAAACAGCAACTTGATAACACAACAAAAGTGCTTAAAAAAAAGTGCACAGAAAAAATCCACAGTTGGTTGCCATTTAAGATGTAGAGAAGGAACAGGATCTGGTCTCTCAGTATACAATATCTTCTGCTAATGAGGGGCCAGAGGAGGGTATTATGTGCTTTAACTATGCAATGATAAATACCTAAGCACCTCTTCAGATAAAAATAACAACTTTTTTTTTTTTCTAAAAAGGCACTTTGTCACAATTTAAAGCCTAAGAATTATTCTTTGAAACTATCTAATAAATATTGTATAGAACATATACATCTGAGGAACATGCCCTTCATGATCAATTGAAAATTAAAAAGGGAAGAACCCTGACAAATGCATTATTGCTGCAGATTATTCAGATACAGTTTTGATGTTATAATCTTTTAAGACCTTTTAACTACATCAAAGTCTCCTTACTGTTCTTTTGGTTTAGGTGATATTCAAATTAGTTTGAGGACAAATTTTTAGAAAGTCTGTTAAAGATCTTCAGTAATGTGGAAATTGAATGCATTTGTTTAAAATGCAAAACAGGAAACCATAATTCCTGTCATAAGATCTCCCTCCTAAACCTTAGCTGGATAATTTAAGAGTATTGTAGCATAACTTCAATGGACCAGAAAAAACTTTGAAAGCTCAAAGCCCAAGGAAATGTTTTGCTGTAATATTTTCTGCTGAGTAGCTAAATAACAATACACTGAGAAAATGTCTACTTTTCTTTGACAAGGTATTCATCTCAATATATCTCTACTGAGTTTTTTTTTCTCCTTTGAAAGATGTTGCATTGAAGAAAATATACCAGAAGTGCAAGAAAAATCAAACCCAACAGGCTGATCTGAAAAGTCTACTTTATATTTTGAAAACAGAGCTCTAATAAACAATGTTAGTGAGCTTCTAGAAACACCCAAACCCTCAACAATTTTAAAAATTCAGAATTTGAAGAGAAAAAACCCACAATGTTCTTGTACATCTCCAG
Organism: Coracias cyanogaster; assembly: GCA_033124195.1. NCBI lineage: Eukaryota > Metazoa > Chordata > Aves > Coraciiformes > Coraciidae > Coracias > Coracias cyanogaster. The sequence goes on along the minus strand of JAVSBS010003928.1, from coordinate 4,669 downwards.
CAATCCATAACATAGCTCATGAAAATCAGCCAAAAGCCTCCCATTTACTTTCCTGGGCTTTATCTGACTTTCATCCTGACTAGGTTGTGATGAAAAAGGAAAAAAAAAAAAAAAAAAGAGAAGAAAAGAGGTGAGGAGAAAGGATTTCTGACTTCATGTTCATTTTAAATACTCCAATAAAGCCCTCTCTATTGGAAGGGGCATTCAATAAGGCTGTCAGTAGCTGTCTGCTGATTTCCTGTGCTTCAGGCTCATGAAGAATCAATCATGAGGATGAGGTTTCCTCCATTGCTATAAATACTGATCACATTGTTCTCTCTCCCTGACTCTGTACACAGATGAGAGTCAGGCTCCCATGAGAGTACTACTTGTTAAAGAGACAAACTGAAGAAAAGCACAGGAGAGCTGTGTGTGAAATATAGAGCAGAAGTCCCTTCTATTTCCATGGCTTGTCAGGAGTTAAGACGTAGAGGTTTGTAACCCCTGCTCATTTTGTTCTGCAGGGCAAACCACAGCCCCCAGGCAATGCTGCAATGAAGGGTACAGGCATATCTTCTGCAAATCAGATCTTCTGCTTTTGGGGAGGCTGGCTCTTTAAGTTAAGTGAATAAAGAATTATAAACAGAAGAATTGTGTCTGTGGGTGTTTCCACAAATAACTAGACAGAGTATAAAAATTTATTAGGTGCGAATGGAAAAGACAGGTGAGTAAATGATACTGCTGCAGCAGTAACTCTGAGAGATGCAGATTGTTTGCAGCATGTACCTGAACTTATTCCAAGTACTTTTACACTGACTGTATCCAGTTCAAATATTTTGAAGAAAGGACTGGCTTTAGTCAGAAATAATATGATGCTGGGGTGATAAAATGGTGTCCTAGAGAGGATTTTTCTTAGAAAAAAATAATCTGATGACTTGTGCTACACAAATTTTAATGACTTAGGCTATAGTTTTTGGCTCTGTGTTTTTTGTCTGAAATATAGCTTGATTACCTGCAGGAATGGCCTGGGAGACCCACTGGATTGCACTAGAGTTACTCCCAAATCTCTAAAGAAAGCTGGAACATGCAGGATTATGGGCATACCCATATCTCAATCATGAATGACACTGACACTTCACAGGGGTTGTTACCCGGCCCTGGGCATGTGAAATAGCTGCACAGTTGGTCTGTATTTAGGAAGGACTAGTCTTGTACCTGTGGATGTCTGGGGAGTTGACATTCCCTTTTTATGACTGTAGTCACTTCAGCGTGTAGCATAGTGCAAAGTGCTACTATCCCACAGAGCCAGGGGCATAGAATAATCCCCAGTCTGGGGCTTGTGCCAAAATAAAGAACATCTGCAATATTCACCTGGAAAAAAATAATCACTCAGAATTTCTGTAACTCTACACACTGCTGAGTCGTAACTTGATAAAGTAAAAAACTCACACAGAATTCTGCCCTAATTTGGGCCTCCAGTGAGGCCCAGTCTTTACCTGATAGGTGAAAAACCACAGGAATGTTTGGCTGCATATTTCTACCTGTGATAGCTAGTTATAGCCTATTAGGGGGATGTTGAAGTTTGCTGACTTGCTGGAACAGGTGAGATCCGCCCTGCATATAAGGGACATGAAAGCAGCTATAGGGAAGAGGAAGTTAGTGTCTGGAACAAATACTGTGGGAAAAAGCCTGTTGAGTAAGTTTTCAGTACAGTCACAGTGTTTTGAATTATACTTCATGGTAAAACCAAATTCCAAACATGGTGACTTATTACCTCACTACAATGAGTGTCAGGGTGGAGATTCGTTTGGTTCACCCTATTCTGTTAACATTAGCATATTCAGTTGGGAATGAAGGAAGAAATATAAGCCTGCAAGGAAGAAAAAAAGAAAAACAACAAAGAAACCCCCAAACCTGTTTCTAGTATTGCCAGCATAGACTTAAGCCAGAAAATACTGGAAGATTCATAGGAAGTATTGTTTGCATGAGGTCTCTAGTATGATTTCCATGACTCTGAGTGAGTTTATTTGAATACTAATATAAATCAGATCTGCAAGCCTTTTGTTAAATGCTTCTGTGATTATAAATCTGATCAGAATGTTACATCTGTCCCTTAAATACTCATTGGTATCATTCAGTAATTGTATGCTACATGAAAGGAAAAAGTGGACAATGGCCAAAATAGTAAGTCTGGATTCCTGTCCAGTAATCATCAGTGTCCTAGTGAGATACAGGTTTTTCTGCAAAACCTGACACCAGCTTAGAATTGAAATCTGTTCCAAAGGTGGACTTCTGAAAACATTCCTCTTCAAATCAGGTTTTCCTTCTTGTTCCTGATAAACTTTGTCCCTTACCCTGTAATTATCTCACCACTAAAAATCTCTAAGAGAAAATGGATTGACATTCTCTCCAGTGTTACTGAAGCATTGTTCCAGAGCAACAATATGAAGTCTACATAAACAATTACTGTTATTCATGTCATTGTCTGCAGTTGATCAGAAGTCATTGAAAGAGGAGTTCAATTTATTGGTCTGTGAAATAGCTTGGTGAAAGGAATGTAAGAATTTAGGGCCTGGCTAAAATAAACAAACAAATAAATAAATAAAAACAAAAAAACCCTGCTGTTAAACATCTTCTAGGGTGAGGAACAAAATCAAATGAAGGTCCATTAATCTGTCCCAGAGCTGGAGCATCATCCCAAATCCTAAATCACTTCTGGCAAGCCATCAACACAAGAATCCCTTCTGTGTAGAAACTGCTAGGTAGTCTGGGAACTTCCAAATGTCATCCATTATGCACCTGTTGTAACAGAAGCACTGAATAACAGATAGCCCAATCCAAAGCATACATAAAACCACAAAACTTTTTCACTATTGTCTTAGGTGAGTTTTCAGACATAACCTGGAGTCCTACATCAGGACACAGAGATTGCTATTCTTGTGCAAAAATGCACTACTTAGGAGTGGTCTATTCTTAAACCCATTATGATTATTTTACTCTAATGTAAATAGCAACAGATACAAGTGTTTACAAATAAAATGTTGTTCCCATATCCCTGTCAATGTCTTGCCAGCTTCCTGGAGGGAAAATCAGTGACGCAGGCTTTTATTCACTGGAAAGCCTGGGCGTTTGTTTGCAAACAAAACATTTGCATGTGATACCAAGCCTATGATTTGCTTACAGTATGTTGTCATCCCAACCGTGTTTGTTAACACTAGACAGAACAAATGGAGGGAGTACAGATGTCAAAAGTTCAATGGCAGATTGAAAGCCTGGGTGTGTCTAAAGCATTCACTATTGTTTATCAATAAAATCACATATAATAGCATGACATCCTTTGTGCCTCTATGGCAAATGAAGATGGAGAGTAAACTATAATTGCTCTACTTATACATGGTGAGCTTGTTAACACCCTAGGGCAAATCATTGCTTTCGTTTCCTCTGTAATAAGAGAAGCTTTTGAAAGACCTTTTCTGATTTATTTGAATGTTTGTGTTCTACTACTTAAACTTCATATTGTGGAGTCACTGCCTATTTTTTGGATTTAAGTTTTTCTTCTTTTTCATCCGATGAAGAACTGACAACATCACACTGCCTGAAGGGTCTTATGGATAAAAGCATTAGTTTGCTAGGCCATTTTACCTGCTTCCTTCTTTCATTTAATTATTTTAAATATCTCACTCCCCTTACAGTCCATGCAGTCCATGTATAATCCAGACCATGCATTTTACAACTGCTGTTTTTCAGCAATTAGGGCTCTTGACATGAGCATGAGAACATGAACTCTCCTACCGGACATTTGAGAAGATCCTCTCTTACAAACAAACAGCCAAACAGCAATTAAAAAAAGGCTGTCAAAACCACAGCTCACACTTTCATGGAAACAGCCAGGCATGAAGCTCTTGTGGCATAGCTCATATCAGCCTCACTCCTGTTGCTGGCATGAGAAAATTACTGGCGATAAAAGGCACGTACCTTAATCTTTACAGTACCTTAATATTCCTGGCTACAATATAACAAACATTTGAGGCCCTGAAGCCTGGTGTCAGTTAAATTATTCTATTTTAGAGCCAGTAGACTGGATCAAGGCACTAATAATGCTCTGGCAGGGATCATGTATGGAAGACCTATCTGTGGTTAGCACCTAACTAGGGCTCCAGCTTTCCTGGGTGAAAGACTTCATCAACATGCTGATGGAAGACATTGACTACAGTTGGATTTCAAGCAGGTTTTATGAAGCACTACACTTGGAATATGTTTAGCCCAACACTAGAAATAATATAGCTGTGTCAAGGAAGCACTCAGCCTAAAATAATCTTCCTAGATTCTTAGCCATTGTAAGAAAATTCATGCAGTACAGCATTGAGCTAACATAACTGTATTGCTCCTGGGACCCTCTGCAGAGAGATGTACTGCATCATAAAGACATGGCAGCTACTTTAAAGTAGCTCAAGTATCTCTTATGCACTTATGCCTTCGAAGGCATACAGATTCCCAGACTGCAAACATGGTGGATGATCCATGCCACAGTGGGATTTCTGGAATTAAGGAGATAAAGTCAGTGAGAACTCTACAGTGAAAGAAAACTCTTCAAAAGCATCTTTTAAGTTTGAAATGTCTAGTAGCTTCAGCTCAGTAGCACACAGACGTATTGTGACTTTGGAAGCACCCTGTTTCTGTTCCTCCATTT
>JAVSBS010003927.1:25828-38315 GCA_033124195.1 Coracias cyanogaster | reverse complement strand
ATCATCTCATCCAGTACTGACTGCAACGACAGCCACAAGAGCCCTCATGAAGGCACTGCCCACATACCCACCAGGAACCGCTGCAAACGCGGTCCCGAGGTGACAAGTCTAGCCACATCTACATAGTAACTTTTCCAGGTCCCAAACAGTATTTGGCTTTTCCACAGCATTTTCTATTCCATTTTCCAGTCATGATCGGAGTTGAGTTTCAGAGCTAAGAGCAGGCCGGTGAACAAAGTTTGGGAAGGTTGTTTTGTTCATTTTGTACCTGTCAGATTAGAAGTAACCTTGTTGAGGCCAGACCCTCTGGACTCTGTCTCAGACAATTACTGCCTACAGGTCTCAACTCTGTGCCACTGGGTAGAAGGCACTAGTCTGAAAATGAAACATGTTTCTCCCAGATTATCTTAAAGAACAGAATGGGATTTATATGTAAGATTCTCATTTAATGTTTTATAATTCTTTATTCCAATAAATGAGAGGCTAACAGGGGAGTTAAAAAAAATTAGAAATCACTTATCTGTAGTTTTTGCATTTCACAATAATTAAACTATGAATAGGAGTATAATTACCAGTTGATAAGTATGAGAGTCTTCTCTCTAAGGTTAAAAGCATCATTAGGTGTTTAAAAAATACTAACAGTGTAACAGGAAACTAACAGAAATAAGTGGACTCCTGAGGGGATGGAAGGGTGTGGGAGGTATTTAGAATACACTTTTAACTTTAAGATTATATCTGAAGCACTCCTATACCATATACCTGAAAACTAAGAGTCAAAGCTTCTATCACAAGTTCTTTAACACATTTTTGTTAGTTTTAACAATCCAAGAGACAAAGATAAAATTTTAACTGGCTAGCCTTCCTTTGCTGCTTTAGTACCACTTGGTGCTCTCCAATCTTTGTGCCCAGAACGTAAAGTAGTTATCTCTCCTCTCCCCTCAAAGAGGATGTCAACAACTCAGACCCTTAGGCCCAGGGGAAAAGCTCTGAATTCAGAGTAGTGGCTAGAGTTTGGAGGCGATGTGGATATCCACAGCTTCACCTTGTTCTGCTGTCACCTCCACTGCCGGTACTCATGAGCTCCTGACTTAAGTCAGGGCTGCCTTAAGTGGTGGCGTTAGTTAGCAACCTGCAAGGCTCCCATTCTGTCAGAGAGAGCATGGCACGCTTCTGCCCTGCACAGAGCCATCTCTACCCTGTCCCAAACGCCACCATCAGAGATGCTACAGGATCTTCAGTTTGACAGTCCTCATGCAACATATATAAATAGGGAACCTATTATATAAATAGGGAAGCTACTGCCTGAGCATGACACAAAGGATTTCAGACAAATGGGACACAAGATATTCCATTTTGCGGAGGATCAAAAGGATTTTGCATGTTGCAATTCAAACGAGAAGATGAAAAATCAGAGTCCTCTGCCGAGTGGAATAGCGGTTCTCTACCCAGCTCTGGTGGGAGCTGGGGAGCCTGAAAGACCTGGCACCAAAGCTGCTGACTAGCTGCAAACTGGGACTCTCAGGCTCTCACCTTGCCATCCGCCTGCCAGGAGGGCTGCCGAGGAGCTGGGCCGGCAAACTGGCTGGAAACCAGGGAGGTTTCCCTCAGAACGCTGCTTTGTTTCCGGTGGAATTTCATCAAGATCTGTCTCGCAAACATTTCAATTTCGACAAAAAAAAATTTTGTTGAAATTTTTCTGACCAGTTCTAGAGACTTGAGCCTGATGATCAATCTTGTAAATCTTGTTAAATTGAAAATGTTAGTATTTTAGGCCAGTACATGCAAAGAGAGACAAAACATACCAACATTTTTCCCTGTTTACAGAACCCCCTTGTGACTCCAATGGAACAGTAGTCGTGTTGTCAGTGATTATTACCTTAGCCTCCTCCACATAAGGCGAGAAGAGTCTTGGCCGCACATATATTCCAGCGTTTTTTTGCCGCAGCCACGCATTTGACTTTCCACCTTCTGATGTTGGTAGCATGTCTGAAGGAGGAGTACTAATCAAGCCTCTCTTCATCTTTAAGAATCAAGAAAGAGTTTTATGGGGTTTTTAATATAAATACGGGAAAAAATTGCATGAAATGCATTTCTTACACTGAATCCTTACACCACTGATTTTTCTTTAGCTTTCTGTATGATTTAAAGAACAGAAAAATTAACCAGAAAAATTTATACACATATTATTGAGTCATAACATTTTTAGGAGCGAATCCTTAAAAAAAATTTAAAAAACCCTGAATATTGTAGAATCTTAAGTACAAAGAACACAGAGATAGTATTTATATGAGACTGACTTACTGCGTCACTCAGTACTTCACTATTCATAGGTAAGATGTGCTCAATGCGGACAAAAGGTAGAAGTGGAGACAGGATCTCTCTCAGCTCCTCAATGTCAAGATCTCTTCTCTTCACACCTCTTTTGTTCACACTGTGAGCAGTACCACTGAGTAAATTAGGCTCTGTGGGAAGGAATAAGAAATACAAAGTTTACACCAAAAAGCTGAAACGGGAAAGCAGAAATCACAGGACTTTCAGAAGTTACAGAAAAGGAAAGAAAATTCTCATTTTAAATCAACAGTGTTTATCATCGTTCCACAAAACTAGTTTCAGGCCTTAAATTCTGATAGGAAGCATCCATAGTGACAGGTCCAGTTTATAGGAGTGTGGGTCATTTGCACAGCTGGCAGTTTCAAAGTGTAAGCCATGGAGAAAATACAAAAACAGTGTTTGCGATAAATATTTATAAAGCTCTACTAAGAGCTATGGTATGAAAAAATCTGTACCTCCCTGCTCGCAGTTCCTCTAAGGACTCTACCCCACAGCTCCTCTCCCCATCCCCAGCCATTTTCAGAGACTTATTTAAGGCCTGCAGAATTCAGTAACCCACCTTAGTAGTAACTGTATCAAGCCCATTCACATTGCTCTCATGGTCACAGGATGCGTATCTGTGCCAAGAGTGGGCATCTTCCTACAGACTGCAGGGTGACAACGTATGACACACTCAACTCATTCTCCCTCCCCTGTTAACTACTCTTGCCTGTATTTTAGGTATTGTGCCCAACCTGAACTTGACTAGCTTTACTCTGAGGAAATCTGTCAAACATATAAAACATCCTCCCTTCAGTACAGGCAGCTCAACTTTTGGACACAGCCCATTACAATTTCTAGTGCTTTTCTGGTGTGGCCTCATCCAGAGCTGCAAAGCAGGAATGTCACTGAGGAATTTAAACCAAACTACCAGACTAAATTTGGCCCTAATCTGACAGAACCTGGCATAACTTTTATTCCTGCTTTTGCTTATCTTGTTATCTGATGATGCTAGGAAATAGAAATGAGCCATTTACATAATGAATGCCACAGACTAGGAAGCTACACAGCTACTCCAAATGAGCAGCTTCTCCCCCAGTCAAGGTCTGTTACTGCTGAGCTGGCTCCAGAACATTCCAATGTGCCTTATGACAAGCACTTACAAAATCCTGTTTTGCAAACAGAAGGTTAATTCTTACTCAGGTCACTAAAAGCACATATTTTAACTGACTACTTGTTGCACTTCATACAACACGTCCACAATAAAGCAGTTGTATCACAAGCAATCACTGTGGATTTCAAAACCATGGCCAGCCCTCCAAGACAGCAGCCACACCAGCACTGCTCTGCTCTCACACAGGCTCCGCTCCTCTCGTTGTACTATCTTCGTGGTACAGATGAACCACAAGCTACTTGCATTTTTTATTTGGGAAGTACTTATTTAAACTGCTTCCCACATCCAACACGTGAGATTGCTCTTGAAGTTACCACTGTAGCAAAAATATGCACCTGAGATAATAAAAATACATTCCTACTTTAGGAAAAATACTAATGCCTCTTGATGGCTTGCTTCTCATTACCACAGATTTCTGTGGGAGAAATGTACTCAAACTGAAGTGAAAGGTTGACACAGTAAACTAAGAATAAGACTACTGTGAGAATCCTGCGTGAGCACAAGAAAAAGTAAAAGATACTGCAGGGGGTATTTTATCTGATGAATTAGTTATAAGAAAAATAATTCTGAGATAACAGCAAATCAACCAGACTTAAAAATCAGACAGTTTTAGAGGCTGAAAGGACCTCTAGGATTCTGGTCCAGCCACAACCACTGCCCTCTCCCCACACTTCCACAAGCAGGGTAGAGCATGTTGCCCATGACTACATCCAGTTGGGTTTTGAACACCTCCAAGGATGGAGACCCCACAACTACTCTAGACAGCCTGTTTCAGTGTCTGACCATCTTCACCATTTCTTGTGTTTAAACAGAATTTCCTGTAGTTCAGTTAATGCCTCATTGCCTCTCATCCTGTCATGGGTGTCAAGAGAAAAGTGTGGCTCTATTTTCTTTCCTTCCTGCCATTAGATATTTATAGCCATTGCTAAGATTTCCCCCTAAGCATTTTCTCTTCTTGAGGCTAAACAATCCCTGCTCCCTCAGATTGCCTGTGTTTTTAGAGAACAAAAGCTTTAAAAAAAGTGCATTTGTTTAGTTTTGACCATACTACGAACAAAGTAGGTGAAATTTCCTTAAGTTACAGATAACCCACAAAAAAGAACTTCCATGTACTTTGTTTTACTTGGTTTAGTACTACATGGTTTAAAGGATCCTTACCTCGATCTGCTATTCTCTTCATCAACTGGTGTTCTCCCCATTTAATCAGATATTTCAGAATATCTTGTTCACTTGCCTGGTAGAAAGAAGTCAGTCATCTGTATATGCTCAGTTAAATGTCACACACCAAAAACAACAATAAAAACACTAAAAAATAATAATAAATCCCCTACACAGGTCTTTTCAAACTATAAAGAAACACAACTGTACCAAGAGTACTTGTACTTTCTGACCTGCTGTACCACTTCCTCCTAGTATTTTAGTGTAGTACTCCTAGTATATCACCACTATGATTTCTAGATTCATGTCACTTGCTGAATCGCTAGGAAGAGTGGAAGATTTTTTCTACAGAAGGAAACATTTTGTTTAGCATGAAAACTGGAAGGTATCATATGAACAACTGAAGTTAATTAAAAGGGGCAGTTCTAACACTGGGTGTTTGAATCTCTTGTTCAACATCACAGGTTCAGCATCTGCAGAGCCTGGAAAGCTATGAAAATAATCAAACCACCTAAATTATGATCTACATGAAGAAAAAGGTTTTCAGTAACACTATAAACAAAACAACGTTTGTTCATACCTATACACATGTGCGAATCACTCAAAATTTTTAGAGGAGAAAATGTATTGAAAAATTTAAATGTATCTATGTAGTTTCTTAACAACTAGGATAGGAAATTTAGTTATAATACACACTCTCATGGAAGATCAGCAGTACAGTTACTGTAATTCCTGCAATGTCTAAAGTAAAAAAAACTTAAAAAAACCAACAAAACCATACTTTAAGTAATCCCTAGTATTTTATACTTTAAAAAAGTAAAATTGGGACAGATAAAACTTTAAAGATGAGCAATTTTTTTTTAAACTATAAAAGGCTGGTCATCATTATAAAGATATCTCCCCTGAAGAGAAATGGCAGCAAAAATCCACAAGCTTTCTACTAGTCTATATGGTTTCCTCTCCCTAAAACCACACAATCACTGAAAAAAAGTCAGAAAAAAATTCTGCAATACTTCTCAGAAAAGGTATTTTTCTGTCTTCCACCCCAAATAAATTAAGCCTCCTGAACAATTAATAGTTTATTAGCTCCTACTGCCCCAACTAGGATGTATGTTGTTACAGCAAAATTACTACCACCGTATATTTTCATAAAACACTTAAACACGCAAGGCAAGTGTTAGGTTCAGAAATGCTTCATTTAAAATAATTTGCAGCTATTTCTAAAGTATTATTAGCCTTCTAAGCAAGAGCATATACCACCAGTCTGGGTTGTGTTACAAGCCAAGAACAAAATAGTTTTCTTAATCACTACTTCAATTTCATTTTTTATGTATTACAAAAGGAATGCTTAGTGTGTATACATAAGGCACTCCTACCAACAACTTAAAACGAGCTACTCCCAAGCATGAAGTAGCAATAGTATAACAGACCCTGCTTCAAGCAGGACCAGCTGTATTCTGCACGCAGGTTACCTGTAAATAGTCAGACTGAATAGCTGTGAGCAGGTGGTCCTTGCTGAGTTCATAGAAGACATCTGAAGTCATGACCTGGGTAAACTCCTCACAGAGGAAATGCAGCGCCTGACGATGTACCCACTTGGAACCGTATGGCTGAGAGCTCCACTTCAGAATGGCGATTAAGGTGTCTAGTGAGATGCTCTCAGCAATAATATCTTCACAGCCTAGGACACAAAAGCAAAAAAAATAGTGTTGTTAGTGGCGCTTTGATCCTGAAGGAACAATACATATGGCTAAAAGTGTAAGTGGTACACAGCTCCCAGTGAGAATAGAACCAGAAGTGCCCTACAGACTAAGGTTGCAAATAGGGTTAAATTTAACTAAAAGTATAATAATTTTAATTGTGGTTTAGGATTCCAAGCATGCAGTCATTTACCTTTTAAAGGCACATGCTTGCATGCCTGGATGAACAACTAGAAAGCTAGTTCAGCTCTACTAGAACCTTCTTTGGTTTAACACAGTTTAAAGTTACAGATTGTAATTTGAGTCACTATTGTTTGTGGCAAATTAATCGAAGCCAAGAAACTGTAACAGAGATGGGATTTTTGTCTGCATCACTTTGCACACGGACCCTCCTGAGACAGGCCAAGCAGAGGAGCAGAAACAAAAGCTGTGACATACTGCTGGTACGCAGCTACGCAGCACAGGATGAGGGCAGCAAAGCATCATTTTCTGACTCTCAGAGAAGACAGGAAGATGTGGCTGGTTGCTCTAGGCCACCACCCTGGCTTCCTATCCAGCAAGGCACAGAGGGTAACAGGACATGGAGCACCTCCTCTGATAGCAGAAACACAAGCATCCAAGAAGCAGATATTCTGACTTGTGGTGAATCTGCTACTGTTTTTGTACCCACTGCTGCTTCAGAATTTACTCTTTCACAGAGTACATGTCTTCTGAAGAAGAGACAGGGGATATTTAAGTTTCCTGAAGGGATATGGAGGAGATTTGCGAGAAATGAAGGGAGACATACTGTGGGAGGGCTGAAAACACAGGTACTTGAGGTTACTGAGTTAAGACAGATGCTACTACAGTGTTGATTACAGCGTCTCTGATAGCACTTTGCTGATTTCATTTGTACATCTGGTTTACATATACACAGAATGCAATTTCTATTTGTACTGTAAAGATAGCAATTTAAAGAGAAAAAAAAATCCTATTCTAGAATTATACATTCCAGTCTCAACCCACTACAGCCACAAAATTACAGCTGTGCTTATGCCCATGAGAGATCCCCAGAGAGTTCAGAGCAGCATGCTTACACTGCAGTTATTTTCCTTTTTATATGTCATCTTTTTTCCTCTCAGTTTCAAGGATATTTAAGAACTAAACTTCAACAGTTGTTCAGAGAACTATATCTCATTACTCTAAGAAAGTAAGTAAGTAAGAAAGAAAGTGTAGTCTTAACCTTTGTCAAAGCAAAGATCAAAGAGGATCTCCTGATGCAACATAGTTTTGAACTGGTTGCATCCACATAAGACACACTGGCAGCAATTAACAGAATTAAAAGACAATCTTACTTTTCTACATAGGCCACAGAATATAAGCATTGACTCAATCTGTTGCAACTAATAATGTGAAGGATAAATTATTAGGGAATAAGTAGTAACAAGTGAACATGCTACTTCAAGTAGAAGGTTAGCTTAAACATTATGGTAAAGAAGGTACTAGGAAGCAATAACTTAAACATGAGGCAGGTTCTAAATTTACCTGTCCTATTAAACACTGATTTCTACTTAATACTATAAAAAAGCCAGTACATTAGTTATGAGAATAATATTTCACCATTAAAATTTTCTAAACTTAAGTATAAAAAATACAATAAATATAATACAGTCAGTGCTCAATAAGAATGTTTGCAGCAAATTCCAGGAGGATGTCTGAATGCATATATAGTTTTGGAAACAATTTTAATTAATTTTTGAAAGGAATTTGAGAATAATGCCTGTTCCCTTCCCTCCAACAGTAATAAATTTTACACCAATTCAGAGTTAAACTTTCCTCAACAAGCACTTGATGTGTTCTTCACTCGCCTGCTTCACCTGAGAAAAGGAAGGCCATATATCAATGCAGCCACTGACAGAAGGTCTAGCAAAAGCACACACATTTCTGACGATGCATTAAAGGCAGCACTACACTATCCATGCCAAGCTAGACTCTCCATTTGCTTTGAGAAAGGAGTAAGTGTTGAGTCATGTTTCAATACACCTGCTTTGTCCTCTACCACTACTCAAGTAATACAGCACTTCTCAAAGCTACCCATTACCATTAGGTTACACCTCACTACTCCTAGAAGTAAGAACAGATGTCTTACTATAGATACTGCCCTCTAACCTATGATTCTAACCTGCATGGAGAGGACCAGCCTACCTAAAGTGCACAGTGAGCATGCAACCAAGATCAGTTGGAGGCACCTGGAAGATCAGCCCCATCATCCCTGGTACAGATGAGAGCAGAGGATGAGAACTGCTCTGAAATACACTCCTTAGGGTTTTGGTACAGGCTAGAGAAACTGCCCTCTGTAGATGGGGGGAATTCCCCAGAACCCTGAAGGATAAGCCTCACTCTGAAGTCTTAAAAACTTCTGGTCAATAATTTCAAAACCAGTGTGAAAACAAAACAAAAACCCAACGAACCTACCTGAAAGCTCAAAATACTTCAGAATATGTCAGAAACAGGAGTACAATAGGTCTGAAGCTTTCTATTTCAATATCTACTTTTACTTAAAATTTCCCTTACATATTTGCTCACATAGTTAATGGCTGATATTAACTTTGTTGTGCGAGTCCCTCTTATCTTTCCTTTTGGGGCCCAAAAAAGGAAAACATTAAATTAGAAGCAAACCTGGTACAGTGAACGAAAGCTAATCATGACTAGTTGCAATATGCTTAAAAGAGGAGTTTGCTTCCCTGAGTAAGAAACACAGTTGTTTGAAACAATTCTTTAGAGTCATCTGTTGTGTTGCACCAAGTCTTGTCCTGCTAAACCCTAACACAACTTTCTGCATGCAGTTATTCTGTTTGCATGCAAGTTGACTTCAGCAGATGATTACATCCCCCTGAAGTCTACAGATGACATGTAAGTACAGCTCCATTTCAAAGGCAGTATGTAAACCCTCTCACTGAAATTGGTCACGAGAAAACCCAAACTGCAAGAGCAGAGAGACTTACCTCAGTGAACGCCATTCATAGTATTTCAGTTGCCATTCATTTTTGAAACAGTAAGGATACTTTCTCTGTGCCGAGACAGAAAAACTACATTTCTGTGAGAAATGCAGCTCCAAAGATCTGAGCAATACTGCATTATAGAAACAGAGCATCAGCTCGGTCTCAGTTCTGTCAAATCCAGCTATTGCACATCTACCAATAATACGACATCAGGTGAAAAGCTCATTTAGGACGCCTAGCAAATGAAAGAGTCCTTTTCCCAAGTAATATTAGCAATGTGTCAGAATTGCAGTATTATTAAAAAGTATTTCTTTCAAAGTAAGCATGAGGTAACAATTACAACGTTTTCTGAACATCTAAATAAACTAGGGCAGCCCAATTCTAGCTATGGAAGGAATCCAATTTCCTCTCTTCTTTGGCAGAAGGGTTTTTTGCTTTAACAATCATCCACTTGGCAAAAAAAAAAGCAGTCATCTAATAGTCACAGTATTGTTCTTCACAGCAGAATAGAGCATTTTTCTTCTATGAGTACTATTTTATAATACTCAGGCAGCAACAGCCTTTCCAAGATCCATTTGCAGTGTCTCAAAGTGCTCTACCACAAGCTTCTGTGACCATTAATATCCTTCAGAGATTCAACTTGCAGTCTGAAGAAATGAAAGATAACTATCACATCTTGGACAAATTAGGCTATTCCGTGCACATCTTTTACTAAATACCAAAAGGTCCTGCCTACAAACAAGTCCTTTCTGCTTCCCCAGTTCTCCTTCAAATGCAATTCCACAGCCCTTCCAAAAAGAAATAGCTTGAGCCCATGTCTAGTATGCTACTAGTAGCTTGGGATCCTATCAAGACAGTTGACAGATCTACTAAAGACAAATTAAGCGTCTTCAACAGTTAGCAAAAGTGAAATTAAGCAGAGTTTTTAAACTACAAATTTGTTAGCTTGACCTAATTCATTCTATTGTGGAAACCCTTCCCCTAAACTTATGCAAGCCAATGGAGCCAAGAAAAAAAAAAAGTAGTAAGAATTCATCTTGATGCTGAACAGGTGCTCAGAAGCTATTCAATGTTTTCTTAAGTTTGTTACTATGCTGGCAATCAGGAACCACACTTTTTGAATTTGCTGGTATGTAGAAAACAGTTCAGAGGCATGACCTGTAGCTAGTCTGGACTGCAATGTGTTTGGAAGTTCCAGAGATGCTCGCCTCGCTCATCCGTGAACACCCTTGCTGCTCTAACTAAGCTTCTGAGGGGAAGAGAAAGGAAAAACGTTAGACAACATTTGTCCAGCCTCTTTGCCATGTCTTACAGACACAAAGCTGCAAACGTGTCCTGTACTTGCTAAGGATTCTTTAGAAGGCACCCCACACTCAAAGGCTGTGGGAGCAGTCACAGAAGCTAATCCCCTTGTATAGTGGTATTAAATGTGAGTGTCTTCTTACACTCCCCATCAGCTGCTCTTCTGCCACAGTGGTTGAACCCGGAAACTAATTTGTCAGTCCTGCTTCCAGCAACATTAGAACACCAATAGCACAAACTCTACTGGCAGCATAGAGAACAGGAACAAGGACACTAATGCAGGAGATAAGGCAGCAGTACCACTTTCGACAGCCAAACAATCTGTGTCAGATTCTGGTGATCTCCTACAACTTGAGATATAGCAATAGGAATTTAGTTTCTCCACAGCAGCAGGCAAAACATCAGCTACAAAAACCATAAAAGCAAGTCAGAAAACTCACACAGTACAATCAGGAAACTACACCTTTCAAAATGGCTATTAAATAAGCAGCAACTGCAACAACTTCTACCTTCCTGTAACTGTAGTGTGAACAAGAGATCATGTTCAATACTGGATGGAGGCTGACTTTCCCAGGTTAACATTTATTGCCAACTGGAAGCACCATATTCTCTGTCTTAAAGCAATGCTGCAGGTTTCTAGCTTCTTGATGTTTTTGTGCTTTTCTTTTCCATCTCCTCCCCAAATCATTAAAAAAAAAAAATTAAAAAGATTAAGTTAATAGTTAACTGATGCCAAGCCTGTAACTCACAGCTGCATATTTTCCACATTTTAGACCTCTGAAGCAAACACGTTTTGGTTACATGGATGCTTTGCCAAGAAGAAAACAAGATCTAAGTAGCACTGGAGATAAAGAAGGCCTCAATGGGCAAACACTGTTGAAGTCTATTGCTAAATTCAGTACCTCTTTTGAGCTATTTTTGATCCTTCTAGTGATTTTTATAAGCACAAATTTAAAACATTCATGAATTCTCATCCGTGAAAGGCTGAATTCAAAGAAAATCTATTATGGCACTGTTTATAGTATTATTTTTTGCTTTATTCAAATACAAAGCTGATGGCTTTATAGCACTTCAGATTAACTGTTAAAGAAAACACGATCTGAAGGTTAGGTCAGGCAGCATTATGTGTTATGCTAACCATCCTTCCACAGTGAAAACTAAGTTAGGTCAAATCCAATACAGCATATTTTCCAACCATTTGAAATATTAAATCAGGGAGCAGATGAAAACAATGAAACTATTATTTTAAAGTATTTTCATTTATGATGGCAGTTATAAAACTGTTAAACATTCTAAGATATTAACAACTGGATTTTTGCAGTTGTAAGTTTAGCCAGAAACTGGTAATTGTGGCATGCTTCAATCAGTTAATCTTTGTGGCAAAAAGCTCTTTAATATTTTCTCTCCCAAACAATGAAAATGAATTTACTCTTCTGCTCCTACCACATGTAAAATGCATGAATTTAGGAAGCATGAAATCTCCATCAACATTTTTGGCTTCCTGTAGCCATCAGCTGACAGTGGCCCTTGCCCGGGCTTCAGCATTCCTTAAGAAGCACACCCAGCAGCAGAGGCAGGCAGTGTAGCTGATCCCATTTAAATAGAAAGCAATCACAGCCAGAAACAAGCTGCCAACTCAACCATAACAAACCAGAGGGAAGAACTTAACATGGGAACAATGAAGGCTTGAGGGAGGAAGAGCTGATGTTTAGAGCAGGGGTCCTCAAACTACGGCCCGTGGGCCGGATACGGCCCCCCAGGGTCCTCAAAGTGGCCCGCCGGTATTTACAGAACTCCCTGCCACCCACCTCCAGGGGTTGTGGGGGGAACCCAAGCAGCCGCAGATGACTTCCTGCCACTTA
>JAVSBS010003927.1:0-25728 GCA_033124195.1 Coracias cyanogaster | reverse complement strand
TCCTGCTGACTACACTATTCCTGATACAGGCCAGGATGCCATTGGCCTTCTTGGCCACCTGGGCACACTGCTGGCTCGTGTTCAGCCAGATGTAAATCAACACCCCCAGGTCCCTTTTATCCAGGGACCTTTTACACCCCAGGTCTGCCTTTTATCCAATGCTGTGTCAAAAATGAATGGAGAACTCAGGGTAACACAAAGAAACTCTTGATCCCATTTTCACAATTGCATTAGTAGGTAACAGCCCCACACTATTAATACGTCTAGTATATTTCCATGCAGAACTTTGGGTAATGGGTCATACAATTCTCTTTATCTTTCACCTGCATCTTCTGGGCTGTGTCTTTACGTCAACATTTTCCAATTCCATCTGACTGAAAACAAGTTATCTTCTGTGGCAAGAATGGGGAATTCACAAGCTTCCCATTAAACACGCTGCAGATGTATCTGTATGACTCTCTCTTGAAAGATTCATTGCAGAGAGCAACTAAAAATAGATGGCAGGTTGAAATGTATTATATCCCTTTTCAATTGAATAGCTATTATTAAGGGGGATAGGTAGAGACAAGAAGAGTATATCTGACTGATATTGATTAGGAAGCTTATTGTGATTAAATGGGACCTGTTCCCTTTGACATTTCACTCCACCCTCCATATCAAATAGATATTCATTCTGTCACTGAAATGGTTGCTGATACTAAGATTTGATTTATAGGACTAATGTAGGTTTTGTAAGGTATTACAGTGTTTAGAGGTAAGGGAAGAATGTTTAAAGTAGCACACTCAGAAAAAAACTACCCTCTGAAGGCTGTGGACAAGTTCATTATTGGACTGGCCTATATAAATATCTCATTTTCTCTCTCTTTAATCCTATTTATAATATAATTCAATAGCTAGATAAATACTGTTCATCTGCTCGCTCCAGCATTTCTTATGCTACTGCATTGACACAATTATTGCTAGCCTCCTAATTATAGTATCTACACCTACACTAATAGAACTATGGTGATTAATTGTAATGCTGAGCACATTTTACATGGGAGGACAGTTTCCTGGTGCTTTGTTGTTTAAGCTTATCTAAACATGTACAGAAGATAGAGAGCAATTAAATATTTGGCAAGGAAAGAAAAATGAAATGAAAAATAAGCAAGCAGCACTACTATATATCTATAAAGTAGAGACCAAAAAAAGAGCATAGAGTGAAAAATATTGAAAAATTTACATGGAAGGGCAAAGACTCATTTAGGTTCCAGATTGCACATGTTTGGGAAACCACAGCTGGTCCAGAAATTGCAAGATAGGCTTTTTTCTTTCTGTCTCAGTTCACCTTAAAATTACATTTTTATTTTTTTGTCAGAAAGGGTTTGTCTAGAGCACAGATTGAAATTAGGAGGCCCAGATCCTACTGTCAGTCTTGAACACTCAAGCTGACCTTTCTCAGAGATACATGCTGGTACATGCATAGTGGGGTAAAAGCTGGGTCTGAAATTGTTCTGTGGCTGGGTTCTCATTACTGGCAGTTTGCAAAGCTGGTATGTTCAAACATGAGTGTTACTTGGAATCATTTAGGCCATAAACTTTGTTTAAAATCTCTGCTACACATTGTCTTTCTTCCAGAGGAATACAGTAAGTAGTGCTGCTTCTGAAAAGCAAAGTCTTTGACTTGCTAACAAAAATACCTCTGTCTCTGCGTATGCGTATGCAGTTAAGTATCTTGTGCCTGGTTCTTTGCACCTGTGTGGAGCCTCTGAGTACACCACACAATGTACAACCAGATGCTAAGCTCTCAGACATAGAAGGTCAGGGCAGATTGCACAAAGGGCTACATCTCTGAAAAAATAATGAATTGTTAAGTTGTAAATTCTTTGCAAGTTGACCATTGAATAACTGAGGAGGACTTTTCAATCTTTGCTGTTACACGTGTTACAGACTGTGTGAACGAGGCAAGTCCAACAGTTTTCATCTTGTTTTCTTAATGTAAGTGCCTGATTATAAAATCAAGCACTTATACTAAGAAAGTCCATAAGGACCCTTGTAATATAGTTGTAGTAAATGCAAGATATAGTACACTTGAATAATTTAATAACTGAATTTTTAACGGGGAAACATTTTAAGCAACAGTGCTATTTTAGAAAGATAGAAACTGAAATTTTTCACTTAGATATTCTCAAAATGGAATATAGATTACTTTTAAAGGAAAATATTGAAAAGTGACTTTTTTCTACATTGCATAAGATATTCCTGCGAGATAAAATTAATATTATGAAAAGTTCATTTCACCGAAAATATATTAAAAATAATTTTCTGATTAATAGGGAACAGGAAATCCATTCTTTGCTCAGCTGCATGATACACTTGAGCAGAGGACATATTAAAATAAGAGCTTTTTGTAGGTAATAAAATGTGGAAATACTTGACTAGAGTTTTATGTCTATTAACAAAAGAGAACCCAGGTTATAATGCCATAAAACGTGGACCATCTCAGTATGTGATAGCAGACAAAAAACTACCAATGCTCAGTGTCATTGGACATAGATCAGTACCACTTGAGGTGGGTGAAAAAATGTAATAACTTAGCCCAAGTAATACTAATGAAGCACTATGCAAATTAATTTCTTATATGATGTTTTCAGTTGTATCAACAGGCATTTACATACTAGTTTAAGTAATTTTCGTTCACTTTTCAGTCTGTATCAAGAGAGAGAATTTTTAATTAGGAACGGTCATAGCAGTAGTGATTACATTAATTCAGTGGAATTATGTGTAATTAGAATAGTTTTGAAAACAACTGGATTTCATTGTGAAAATTCTCTGACTTTTTTCATTCACATCTTCACTGAGCTTATTTAAAGCATAGCACTCAACAAATACCAGATGTATAGCTCAAGGTAAAAAACAATGGTAGCAAACATTTTATCTCACAGGTATTTTAACAGAAAAATAAAGAACTACAGAGCTTTACTGTGTGTTTACAAACATTATGTGATGATTTTAAATATAAATACATCTTAAACACAAATCTTTACAAAAAACCCATAGCTGACAAATAATTGTTCTGTTTTCTTATTTCTTAGCTAGCTGGCTAAGAGTTAACATGTATTCAATTGTATGTGTGAAAATGGAAGATGCCTTTTTTCTTTATTTTTGTCCTCTCTTTTTCTTTCCTTCTTTCTCTTTTTACCCATAGCTATTCTTTTCTAAACTCTCATTAGCTCTATGCACCTCTGGGCATTCAGCTGAGACATGTCTTATTATGTTCATGAGAAAAGGAATCTCAGGTTTCTTGAATATTGTCTATCTTGCAGAAAAAGTGCAGATTAAGACTTTTTGTAAAAGTAACCTCATTTATTTCCTCGAATTAAACTACATAAACTATTTTAAGAACTAATTGAATAACCTTACAAAGCAAAATGGAAGAAAAAAAAAAAAAAAAAGATAAAGAAAGAAGCCAGAACTCCATTTCAGTAATTTTGTTTCATTCATCCAAGATATTGGTCCAGAATATGCTATGAAGTAAAAGAGTGATCCAGATTCTGTTCCCATTTACACTGTGCCATTTCAGGGAGATTAAGGGTTTTTTCTGATACCGTTCTTAATAGATATCAGAAAGAAGGCGGCATTAAATAGCTGTAGAATATGAAGGGTGATATAGAAAAAGAGATTAACAGCAGGTTCCCTGAGGCAAAAAAGAAATGCTGTCATTGCAGCAAACTTTCACAAGTGCAATGTGCATATAGCTCCATTGGCCAAGTGGAAGGAGTACTCTTTCCTAAATATAGATCGATGCCTTTCTCATGGAAATCATACCCCTGGAAAAGCATACTCATGGAAACATACCCTTCCTGATGCTTTGTAAGAGAATTGATCATGAGTAGTTAGAAATACACAAAATCCAAACTTGTAGAAAAAAATTACTTCATCATATACAGCATCACATGAAAAGTCATATTGTATGCATTATAGTACTTAACTGTAATCCAGCCAAATGTATCTGAAGGGAGAGAACAGACAGACACAAAAGGAGGGATTCTGGTTGTATGAAATAACCCTCATGAGGTCTAGATAACAAAGGTAATGATCTGGAAACCGTCATCAGTGAGAAAGCCAGTCCTGAAAGCTGATGGGAGTCGTCAAGCTACTGGGATTGTAAAACAAGTGGATGTAACCTCCCAGGATAAAGTAGCTAAAAGAGACGTAGTATTCTGGAGTTCTTGATAACACAAAATTGTGGGATTTTGAATGCATATTAATAAATGTAGTGGGAGGTCTATTTAATGGAGGTTTGTCAAACAGTAAGAAAATACTAAATTTTTGTAAAAAGAAAAAATAATTTTTCTAATGAAAGTCTTCAAGCCCAACATGATGTATTTTTAATTTAAGATCTCATTAGAATTGATAAATATGAATAACTTACTGGACTAGAAGTTCATGACTGCCCTAGGGGTGGTTTTCATGACCTGATTGCAATCAGTGTAGACAAACAAAGAACAATCCCAAGCAGTAAAATGTTGATTCTTCTAAACAGGTACTTTTCTATGGTTGAGAAAAATGTCAGTGGAAATAATTGGGAGGAGAAATCAGACAAATATATGAATGAAAAACAGGAATTCCCAATGAAAATGTTAGATAGCAAGAGTAACGATTCAAAGATGCTAAAAATCCTAGCTGCAAGTCCATCTGCACTGAATGCAAAAGTAAAGGTAACAAATGGGAATTAGCAGGCATATAGTGAATGGAGAAAGTAAGTATACATCTGTGGAAATGGAGAGGTATGAAATATAGAAAGTTGATAGAGGAATGTGATAACATCAGAGCAAGACTAAGGAGAGTAATTAAATATGTAAGTACATTAAGCAAACAATAATTCCAATAATAGTGAAAATCCATAAAAATCCCAATAACAACAGCTGTGGTAAAGTGGTTAATATGTATATGATAGTCATTATGCAAAAACCAGATCTTTTAAGAATATTTCTGAAGTATGATAAATCTTTGCTAGATCCAAAACGTGAGCAAACTTGGAAAAATTGTAATCAAAGGTCTAGATCTACAACTCAGCAGTCTACGACTCTGATGTGACTTCTTAACAAATCTTGCTGGGCAAAGTTCCAGAAAGTCAAAACAATGCTAATATTGTGTCAGTGTTCATAGAAGGGATGTAGTGGTTGAAATGACTGTATGGTAGCGAGCCTGACATCAGTTCTAAGCAAATAATGAAACTTATGATGTTAGATTAATTTAATAAAGAATACCTGACAGGAATATAATTAATGTCGCTCAGTATGGTAATACAGACATTAATGGAAAATAAATCTGATTAGATTATTATATTCTATGTATAAAATAACAACCAAGTAGCCATTACATGAATATGTTTTTGTAAGATATTCTACTGAATGTTATACAATATTCTAATAAAATAATAGCACTATACTTGAAAAAAGCTCATTACACAGTTTACAAATTGACTGAGAGTTTCCGAGGTCATTAATGGAGCATCAAAATTCAGTGCTAGTGGCTACTGAAAGTCCACACAAATGATGGCAATAGCATTAATTTGCTTTGAAAAAATATTGAGAAAATATAAAATAACTTCTATGAAATGTATGAATGCTTCAAAAAGTAGTTGTGAACTGACTAATGACATGTTAATGAGTAAAAATAGAAGAATTTGGATTATTCTGTAAGTGGGACATTAAATGCAAAGAAATGCATTCTGAAATGGTAAATTTAATCATACAGTTATAGAACTAGGGGACATAGGTTGAAACTACAAAATGGTAGCTATATCCTGAATGTACTCTCTTGTGAAAGAAATAATAGGATAATATGTAAGAATGGTAGAGCATAGCCTGCATAAAGAGGTGGAATAAGAAGTCAACCTTTCCCTATCTATATAGCACTGGGAAGACTAAAATTGGATTACTGCATACATTTTCTGGTATCTGAATTCTTAAAGGACATTGAAAAATTGGAGAGGTCATAAAAAAGAGCAGAGGAATAGTGTTCTTCAGAAAATTCCTTTGGTGTGAGTCTTAAAGACGTCAATCTTTGTTGTTTAGTGAAAAGTAGTTTGAGAAGTGACTTGCATTGCAATCAGTACCTTCATGGAAAGCGTGTTGAATACTAAGGAGCTGTTGAGTCTGGCAGAAAGAACATAAATGTCTGGAAGCTGAAAGCAGACAATTTAAACTGTATCCTCTGGAATGAACCATCAGAATAGAAGCAATGATTCTCCCTCTATGTTTTTAGATCAAGAATGAAGAAACAGATAAATCCTTTTAATCAGCAAAACCTATATACAATTAATCTTCATAAAGTTCTAATGTTTCTTCTGAATCACTTATTTCAATTGCAAGAGGGATTCAGTGCTTCCTGGCCCAACTTTTCACTGAATACACAGTGCTCCACAAAGCAAGATGCTGCCTCTCCCCCGTACTTGGGAATAAAATTTCATGTGCTCTGCTTAGTCAGTTGGAAAAATTTCAAGTGTCCTTCATGATATGGTCAGATTCTGATGTTCTGACCTTATTAAGAGGTGAGATCACATTTCAGCATCAAGCTTTGGACCATCCTTGGGTTACGGTGGTGTAGAAGTGAATTAAATTCACCAGACATGACACCTAGCTATGGGATGTGCATGCCTGTTTTTCAATCTCAGTCCTTTCCAGGGCAATGTGTGTGGAGCTGTTGTGCCTCTGTTCTTCTCATTCTCTCATCATCAGGAAAGGGCAGCAGTACCCAGCTCTGACCCTCCCAGTAATGCTTGCTGGAGGAAGCATTTGGCTATCTGGGCTGCATTCACTGCTCAAATAGTTGTTTCCTGTCTCCTTTAGGGAAAAGGCACAGGCCAGATGGTGATGCAGGGTCAAAGCACTGCCAGTGCAAAATCATTATCAGTAACTACATCTCCCCGCAAATAATGCATGTTTATTTGTCAGAATGAAATCTCCCCCATGAAATGTTAAAACTTTACCTCATAATAATTCTGTTAGAAAAAAGCTCTTTTTAGCTACCAACAACTCCACCTGATTAACTGAGAGCATAACTGTTACCGGACACGGCAGTGGAATTTATTCTTTGTTTTTGAAAGTAAATCCAGCTTAACATCCCCTTAACCTTCACAGAAAGCTCATGTTCTTAGGTTGGAATCATGCCCTTAGTATCCATACTTGATGGCTTCACATCATGTCCTGACTACCCATATGTATGTCCATCTGTTAGGCTGGCATGGTGCCCTCCCACAAGTTGCTGGACTCTTGCCCTAGGACATGGCTGAGGACTGAATGTTTACTTAATACTTCATGTGACTTCCTGTCTGTGTGGACATCTACGTGTGTGCGCTGTACTCCCGCTCTTTGTAATGGACAGGATGGAAGGTATTTGCCCAATTTACTTCAAGCAAAACAGGCTAAGTGCAACCCAGAACATCTTTAAGTATGGGGCTCTGCTAGAAAAATGGTAAAAGTATCCTTCCTAGAAAGCTGGATTTTTTAATGTCTTCACACAGTGTTCCAGCTTGATTTGCATGATTCTATTTTGCCATCTTTGTTTTTCAAGTTGAACATCGTTGTTGACTAAATAAATAGCTAAAAAAAATTGTTCTTATCAACTGCTTCTGGGTGGCATCTAGTTCAGAGCACACATCCAGGCTCAATCCACTTCATCAAAATGGTTGATTCCAAAGTCCCGTCACTGCAGACCCTGCAGCTAGTGACTGGCTCATGTGGTATTCTGGAAGGGTCTGGAACATTGACCCCATTGATTAAACTTTTTTGTAGAAGAACTAGTGAATGAGTCTCTGAGATTAAGGCCTTTAATTCATCCTGACTTTCAATTTTCTATAACAGTCCACCAGCCTTCCTTGGACATCTCTTTCAAATGCGTTGTGGTAACCTGTTTGAGATAGAACCTGCTTCAGGCATAGCGGAAAATGGAATTCATAATATGAAATGATGCACTGTTTACAGCTACAGCCCACTGTCAAATAGTGTGTTGCATGTGCTGGTTCTTAGGACAACTTTCATAATTTATTTAGGTATCAATATGGGAAATGAACTCTGCTTATAATTTTGCTCTGTTTGTATGGGCTGAACTGCAATGAAATCCTGGTTAATAATCAAGAATAAAAAGAGTTGATGCTAAGTCATCATGTATTCAGTCTTTAAAATATCCTTTAGCAGTATCCTGTCAAATATAAGTCAAAGCATATTTCTCTCATAATAGTGTATTTGCTGCAATCAGTCCTTGCTGATTTTGAAGTTTAATGACTCTAGGCATTGATGATCTTTCAGCTTCCTAAATTGATGACCCTCAGCAACTGAGTAACATGCATCTTACTAGTGTTATCCAGGCATCTCTCATTTTAGATTTGTTGCTTCTACAGAACTTCATAAAAAGTATGGATATGTGTCTTACATGTAGCTAGTTGACTCATATAAACTGGTGGCCGGCAATTTTAAGTGCTTCTATGTCTTAGCTATACAGTCCCCTTGAATTTACACGTATATATATAAACCTGTATGTGTTCTTACATGAAACACTGAATCAATGGTCAAAAATGTCTGAAACCTTTTATTGTAAAACTATATTGTTTATAGTTGAATTGTTCAGCTTGAATTTTTATATTGACTATTTTCTTCCAAAGCTGTAGCTTTATGGGAGTTTTGCCTAGAATCAGTAAGTTATTCTTGAAAATAAGATAAGCAGGCATTTCTGGCAAGGATCTGGAAATGAAACTTCAAGTATTCTGAGTTATCTTTTAGATGTTATAGATGCATCTTAGGGCAACTAGTCTTAACGGGTATTATCTAAATACTCTATACGGTTTCTTGAATAATTGATACATGATATGAAGGACTGAGCAGCTGAAAAAAATGAAGAATAGTAAAATAATAATGTGAAATGAGTGCAGAAAATAATATTCAAAATGTCACACTGTAGCTTTATAGTAACATTAAAGTTTGGTAGGTGGGAAATGAATGATCAGACCTAAAACTCCACTTTTATTTTTGTAAATGTTTGAGATTATATTATTTTAATGAAAGACTTAATGAGTCTTACAGGTTTTATGTGGTGATTGAGTCACCTTAACTTCAAGAAATAAAAATGTGCAAATTGCATTCTACTCATCATTTCTGACAACCACAATAGACAATAAATAGACCAGCAGTCTATCTATTTAAAGATAATGATTTTTTAAATATATGCAATATGCATTTTTCTGTGGAGTGCACCCACTTCAGTCCACTGTAAGCTCATCTCTTTCTAATTGCAGTAGATAAATCTGTGGTAATCTCCTTTGCAAGTATGGCATAGAACATGTTATAAATACCACAAGAAGGGCAAAATTCACTGGGCAGTAAAGGTCAAAATTATAAACCCCATAAGGAGTATAATGAAGCCCATTGGCTGGGGTTCAACGAGACACTTAAGTAGATGACAATTTTTTAGCTTGTGACAAGTCCCATTCACTTAAGTGTCCTGCTGAATATTCTCAGTAATGTGTACTTTGCTTATTACTTTATTTATCTTTACATTGTTTAGACGTGCAGATATCTGAAATGACAGTGGAAGAACTGAAATATTTACTAAGGTCCTTGTGTGTAGCAGAAACTAACTAAGACTTGAAAAAAAATATTTAAGAAAAAAATAATCTGTAAAAACATGTAATTTGAAGTTGTCTGAACTCCTGCCCTGGCTTTTTTTCTACTTTTGAAAACTTTCCTGTTTGTTAGAAGTTCTCTTCTCATATTTCAGTTCTACTTACATCAGGCATTGACTTTGAGAGAGGCAGAAAAAGGTAGCTGAAGCCCTCCACCTTTTTGTTGCAGCACCACAGCCCTGTGAGCACACAGCATCATGGCTATAACCACTGTGAATGTCACTGTGTCACACTGAGAGCAGAGTACCTGAATTTCAGCATACAGCTCTGTGTGCTTATTCTGATCACTTTGCTTTTCTTTACAGGACCTTCCATATATCCCTATAAATCCGGAAGGAATAAATAAGGAAACTGTAGTGCTCCCTTAACTCAGAAGCAAATCAGGCATTGTGCCCCTGGGCAAAGAGATATCAAACTAAGTCTGCTGCTGTCTATGTAGCAGAAAACTTAATTCAGTTCAAGGTCTTTTGAAATTAATTTCAGTGTCCAAAAGATGAGCTCAATTTTCTTTTCACTAACACAGATCTTGAATGAGTTGATCTGTGCAAATGTGAGAGAGGATATCATATCCACACTGTGTATTTTCAAGATCAACTCCACAATTGCTCTGTATCTCACTTTTGACATTCCAAATTGAGCTAAGGACTGGTTGAAAAATTCTTCCAGAAATAGTTTCCCGTGAGAGCTTTTGCTAATGTAGAACTTTCACAAAGTTATCTGGGGAGAAATTTTGACTTTTTCTTGGAAAAAAGAACCAAATGAAAGTAACAAATATAAATAGTTTTTGTGAAAACTTAATCTTTCAGATGGGAAATACTAAATGGCTACACTGCCAGGTGTAAGTTGTAGCTCATTTATAGTATACCCTCCTTGTATTTGCTGGATTCTGTGGCCATGCTGCATCTCCCATGATACCTTTTAAGTGAGTAATTCTTACAATAGGCAAAATACTGTAGAAATGTTTTTAAAAAAACCCCAAATAACTAAACCTCCAATGCCTCAGAAAACTAAAATAATTCCATCTACATTGATTCGATATAAATCCAATTATTTGCTTTCATTTTTACTTAACTGGAAAAGACAAAATTGGAACTTTTTATTGACAATAAAAATTTTCCATTAATTTTATCCTCTCCAAAAAGCTTTAAATTGGACTGTTTAGATAGACAGTGTTTCAGAGTTGCACTGTGCTTTTGGGCATTCTTCACGTTTATTAAGTTTCAATACCTGAGACTAGCTGCAAAACACTGATTTTAATAGAAATAGAATTGTACCTGTGCTATACAGTTGTAAATCATGTGTCCAAATTCACATCCCTCAATTAGGGAAGCAGTTTTGGTGGGGATGAAAATTCTCTCACTGTAAAACTCTCAGGCTATTCCCTTGTCTTGAGCACTGAAGTCAGAAAGACTCAGCTCCACTGCAGCGTGACTCTAGAATGAGTATATGCACCCTTTGGAAGGAACAAATGATTTTCAATTCAGAGAATGCACTTTGTCCATATCCTTCTGAAGTTGTGCAATATTATTTTTCCTGTGTTCAGGATTGTTGTGTGTTCTGGCTAATGTTGCGGAATTACAGCAACAAACTTCTGAAACTCCCTCTGAACCCTGTCTTGCCATTTGAAACCCAAGAAAAGCAGAGAGGCTAACCCAGGGGTCCTCAAACTATGGTCCACGGGCCAGATACGGCCTGTCAGGGTCCTCAAAGGGGCCCGCGGGTATTTACAGAACTCCCTGCACACACCCCCCCCCACCCCTGCCAGGGGGAACCCAAGCAGCCTCGGATGACTTCCTGCCACTTAATCTGCACCCCGGCCAGAGCCCGGCTGCGGCAAAGTTCCTTCAGTCCCTTCTGGCCACCCTTTCCGGACTGCGCGGCCGGGCTAGGGAGGGGGGCGGTGGCATCGGTGAGGTGGGCAACTCCCCCGTCATTTTTCCAAACTATAGTCCAGCCCCCGACAGTGTCTGAGGGACAGTGAACCGGCCCCCTGTTTATAAAGTTTGAGGACCCCTGGTTTAGAGGGATCACTCCCAGTATCACTGTTCAGCACTTAAGCCAAATACTTCCTAGAACACAGGTGTCTGAAAGAAAAACGTGGAAACAGTGATCAGTTCTGTTTCTTTGCAAACAAATTTTATGTGCCCAGTTACACAGCTCAATCAAATTCTTTATCCTGGCATATAACCCTGGAACACAACTGCTCTAAGGTTGATCCTTTCAATTTCCTGCTTTCTCTTCATCTTTTCTCTTCATCTTCATAATATAAAGCCTAAGCAATCATTTCAGGCTTGAGTACAAGTGAATCATTGTAAGGAGATAATAGGTTAGATCTGTGTTAATATTGACTTAATCATACCCAATTTATTTTAAAATTTTTAAGTGCCAGACTAGTTCTTTTGAGCATTCCTACTGCAATGATGTATAAGTGACACACTTGCTCTAATCTTCCCATAATACATTTGTATGTATTTAATACTGCTGCTGTGGGTTTCCTGGCACTTCAGTACTCCAGTCCCACTGAGATCAAGGGTACTTTTGATGTCAGGCAATATCTGCCTCTAGATCAAAGGCTGAGCTACTGAATACAACTTTTAAATAGTTTCTTTGTTCTTATTCTTGTCAATGGTAAAGTCAACGCCTAACAAAAAAGGAAACTAAGAAGTCTGAAATTATTTTTTGTCAATTTTACTTTAGGAAACTTCATGGAGTAAGCAGATGGAAGTGATTCCCAGGCAAAACTATTTCAGTATCCAAAAACCTGTAACAGAAAAACACACTGTACCACCACCTCAGTGAAAGTATTCATGATAGTGAGCAATAGGGCCAAGATGCAGAAAAAGACTCATGTATTCAGTATAGCTAACCAATAAAAGTAAGATACCCGAAGTCAAACTTTTCTGCAACAGCAGTGGATGTGTCAGTGCAGTAAGACTGGAAGGGGGGATTATTTTAATGACGCGTGATGAACACGACTAGGGGTCTGATCTAGTTTTAATAACCGTGGTACACAGGAGGAAGGGGTAAGTGATTTTAAACCTGAACTTTGCGAGTCAATGTGTTAAAATCATTACACCAGTACAGCTGACAGAGAGCAGCAAGGTAGCATGAAGACACAAACGCTGGAACAGAATGCAGAAAAAAAGCAGGCAGAGAACCAAAATGTTCCACTAAGGGATATGGCTGAACCTCCTGGAGGGGGCTCTAATCCTCAGTGTTAAAGCAGTGAAGGGCTTCATTTTTTGATAATCAACAGATACTGCAGCACCCCTAACAGCAGACTCAGTCCTATTAGTACAAATGGGTGTCAGTACCATCAGCTCTATAAGTGAGACATGCTTGCTAATTAGTTTGTTTATTCAAACTGGTCCATTCAAAGAGCCAGTTCAGCTTCTCTTGGAAGGTAAGTGGCAATCATCAGCTGAAATAAATCAAGCTGAAAGCAAAGTAAATTCTAAATAAAGTAGTCTTGTTTACTTGGACAGTGAAGATTGCTAGCAAGTACCCGTATCACTGACTTCATCACAGGGAAGCCATCTATTAAAATACAACAGTCTGAAAAAGGAGCATCACTGTGTTAGGAATAGGAAATATCCATTGAAAGAGTCAAAGCTGAATCATCTGCTGAAACTCAAGAAAAATTACAACATCTGGATACTTAGAAAAGTCCCTGAAGACAAACTAAAATCCGTTGAAAATAAAAACAGTTGATCAGAAGCTTTTAAATACATCAACATCACCTGTCACTTGGTTATAAGCACCCAGCCAAAAACTGAGTAAAAGTGAGCAAAGCAAGTTGGAAGGAGTATCCAGACTTCTATATATAATGAGCCCAAAATATTTTCCAGGAAACCAGGGAGACAAGCTTTAGCAAGTTTGCAGTTGGCTAGCGTATGTGAACTGAATGAAAAAACCTGAGCCAGGACTGCGTCTTCAGAGAAGAAACTGAAGACATTAGCTACTGCAACTGATGGGATCAGACAGAACCTGGGCAAAACTGGACACCTGCAGCACAACAGAGCAGAAAGTGCCATCAGGACCAAGCTAAGAGAACGGCCTACACAGTGGTCTCCAATCCCGACACAACGCTGTCTCTTCCAGCAACACTCTGCATAACATCTAGAAGTCAGATGTTCAAGTGACAGCGTCCAGCACAGAAGTACGCTAGCTATGAAATCAGGGAATAGGAGGGACACTACTGAAGTGAAGATCTCTAATCTACCCTGTGTTAAGTAGTACAATAAGAGACAACAAGGTGCAAGGTTTTGGCATGGTTAAGTGCCAAAAGAACCATAGTCACTACTGAAGTGCATACTGAAGTGCATACTTTGTTTAATGCTGTTAGTCAAGTGCAGGCATGTAGTTTTTCCCATCAAATAACCTTCCTTTTAAGTTTACTTATAAGATTATATCAGAACAATTCTTCAGAGTCAGCACATTACCAATGACCTAAACATGAACTCAGCAAATTAAATATGAAACTATTAGATACTGACTTCACCGGCATATACAGATTTTCTACAGACTGCTTACTGCTTGCTTTCTCCTGCAGCTAGGAAATGCAGCACCAATTTGTAAAATCCTAGTTAGTTCAAGCTAACATCTAGAATGTCAGTATCCAGTATTGGACAATATAATAAATTTCAACCCTTGGCTGATTTTCCAGCATTTCTCCTCTATGCATAACACCACCACTTTTGCAGTCAGACACATTTACCAGGGAAAGAAGCAAAGACCTCTGAATACCACTGCATCCCTCTACCTTCTCCCAATTACCTTCCACAAAATGCTACAGCCCTGGTTTGTTCAGAGGGCCACCAAAACCAAGTCCACGCTGCTGCACTCACTGGTTCCAGCCACCCAAGCATGGTGCTGAAACAGTGCAAGTCCAGTGCAACTCCAGCTGCCGCCTTTCTTTTCCTCCCTCCAGAGGTAGTGTTGGAGGAAAACATCCAGAGAAAAGATCTTATTACCGCTGACTCATAGGATATATATTCCAGAGCAGCACCGGTCTGTAGTGCATTACTGAAAAGAGTACCGGTTTAGAACACACTGATCCAAGCATGCTCAACTTAAAGTGTGCAGAGTTAATAAAACTCAGTATCAAATAAAACATCAGTTCTATTTTCCAGCATTTTCTAACACCTAAAAATTAAAAGCCATTTTCCTATCTATAAGTCTGCCTTAAGTTACTTTGAAGACCTCTATCCGTCATTGCTTACCTGCCTTGATAGAACTTCTACTGCTTCATCAAGCACCTCCAGATCGCAGTTGTTAAACTGTATTTAACAACTAAAGTTAAACAGTTCTCCAAGTTTAGGTTTCTAGTCTGAGGGAAAGAATTATACCCTGTTCATTTATGAAATAGTGCATAATTAGTTAACATCTTACTGAGGGCTTCATTCACAGTTTAATTCCCTCATTAGCATTCCCTGAGCATACTAAATCCTTTTAGTACTGGTATATATGCCTGCACCAAACCTGAGAAACTGTATACTTCTATCACCTTAATTTCAGCTTATTTTCTTTTCTTCCTTTCAGCTGGCTACTGAGTTGTCCTGGTCTCAAGTACTATTAGCTTGCAAATATTGTACTATTTGTCCTGGTCTCAAGTACTATTAGCTTGCAAATATTTAACACTGTAGTTCAACTACAGTAAAACTTTCTGCCACTTCTGCGTTCCATTCAATATTAAGTTTCTATGTGTACTTAAAAGGGGAACAATAAAAAAAATAAGAAAGACACAGACAGATTGGAGAGGGTCCAAAGGATTGCCACAAAGATGATCAAAGGGCTGGAGAACCTAGCCTATGAGGAAAGGCTGAAGGAGTTAGGTCTTTTCTCGTTTTTGAAGAGAAGGCTCAGAGGACCTTACCACAGTATTCCAGTACCTAAAGGGCAGATACAAAGAGGACAGATGCTCTCCCTTCCCAAGGAGCCACAGGGAGAGGACAATAGGAAAGAGGTACACATTGCACTGGGAGACATCCTGATATAACACATTTTTTACAGTGAGAACAATCATTCAGTGCAATAGCCTCTCCAGCAACATGGTACAGTCCTCACCACTGCATCTTTTCAAGCTGTGATTAGACAGGGTGCTAGATAATCTTTCTAGGCTTCCTTTCCCACACAAGGTTGAGCCTGATGATCTTCCAGACCCCTTCCAACCCGGGCTGCTCTACAATTCGATTATTCTGAGCCCAAGAACACAGCATCTGCATTCCTGTAGCGGCATATCTCAGAAAACTTACCTCCTTTGTTTTCTACCAGTTCTACTGCAGTAAGATTTTTTTCAACTTTCAGCATAATCTGAAAATTAGTGTCCTAACACCAACCATCATCAGATGATACAATAGTTCTGATTAGTTTACTCTATCTTTATCACTCACCATTTGATATAACTATTTGATATAACTATTAGAATCCATTATAAGTCATCCTGCAGTGCTTATACCAGCTTTTTCCTGCCCACTCCTTTAAAAGTTCCCTATTTTACTGAGTCTACTTGATAGCTTATACTATAAAGATTTCAATCTTGTCAAATATAATTTGGCAAGTTATGGATGTACAGATCCACTGTAAAAAGTTATTTTCTTAAGAAAACTAAACTAGCTTAAACAAATCATATTGCTGATCTCAGTGAATTCCATTCTTCATTTCTCAGCACAAAAGTAAAATTATCAACCCCCTCACCAAGGCCTGAAGCAATTGCCATATCCCATTACGTATACTATGGCCACTAAGTAGTCCAAACACCAACAGACGAAACAGCAAGCGAAGCTCCTGCCACCGCAAGAGGTATTATTAGTTCACCGGTCAGTGCTCTGACACCTCACCAGAGGTTGCAATAACCCTGGCCAGCCTCCATGAGCAGGAAGTTTGCTATCAAGACTTGAGTAATCTTTAAGTATAGTGGACAGAACTGAAACTTTCCAAGCTTTGTCTCTGAAAATACTGACTGCCCCCAACTTCAGTTCTGTACATCAAGAAAGAGATACTAAAGACAGCAAGATTGCAGGCCTGGTGTACCCTCTTTGACAGACTACAGAAATAGTCACTCAAGTTTACAGCCTTGTTAACATAGAGGGACCCTTCATAATAAGTCTAAATACTTCCTACTCCCAACAAGGATCTCTTATCTTCCCCCTGTCGTTTACACCCCAAAAATGAATTATAGATGGAAGTAGATAACGATCAGAAATAACAACACTAGTTACACATATTTGACATAAATAACATACTTCAATAATGGCCATGCAAGGCAGTTAAAAGCTCCCACATAGCATTTCTTCTGTCTCTAGAAAATACAGACACATTACCTACAACTTACGAGATGGAAAATAAAATCCTTTTCTTAAAGGAATCATCAGTCACTGATAGCAAGACTCAACAGGCATACTTATACTGCAAAATAGTTTAAAAATTGTTCTACTAAGGTTATATATTGTACAGCAAAGACAGTATTACATACCTTGTGCAAGCATGTTAAACTCCAAGAAGAGTGCTATGTGATAAAGCTCCATAGCTTCTTCAGCCCTAGTCATGTTTAGTTTTCCTGCTACAAGAGCCTGAACTTCACTTAAACTGCCCACTGAAGGGCTGGAGTGCAAAACTGAGAGGTCCACCACATCAGTGTACATACAGTTCAAAATGACCTTAGCATATTTTTTTGGTATGATAGATTCATCCAATATAATTCTAGTTGGAGTTCGTAGGGTTCGATCTGTGATTTCTTCACCAGTTCGTATCCTCCTCTGCAGCAAGTGACGAAAAAAAGGAGATCGTGACGAAATAATAGCTTTGTGAGCTCTGAGCTCTTCATCTAGACAGTTCTGACTTCCACCAAAAGTTTCAACTAAGTCAGAGTTGGATGAAAAGCTAAGAACCACATCATAATAGCACATGTAATCGAACAGCGCACGCATGTCAACATCTAAGGAATTTGGTGTTCCAAATTCTTCACTCAGCTGCACAAGGATATCAACATTTTGGAATCTTGAATCCTCCATTCCAAACTCTCCTGTATAAAGGTAGTGTAACAAAGCAGAAAACATTGGCATATCTATGCCAGCTGTGTTAATATCCATTACTATTTCTGCCCCATACTCCGGTGAGGAAGAAAGCAGTGTCTTAAAAAACGGACATCTTGCTGCCAGTATCGCACGATGCACAGGAAAGCAAGTTTCTTGAAATATTAAGTCTACATCGGTACAATATTTGTACTGATAAAGTTCAGCCATGTCTTTTTGTAGCGTCCTGGCTTCTGGTCTTGCCAAATTAGCTTGTAGATAAAGTTCCTTTAAGGCTGATGTCCCTTCATATTCTTCTACTAATGCATTAACATCTCTGACATCCCAGCCTGAGAGGAGTTCACGCATCTGCTTGGCATGATCAGCAGATCGGCTAGATTTCCGACGCTTAATGAATTTCTTTTTGAGGGTGGCAAGGCCAGAAGTTTTCTTTTTCTTGTCTTGAGGTTTCTCATGGCCATGGTCAAGGCTATACAGCTTTGATTCACAGCCATAACCTTGATGAGAGTAGGATGATGTCCCTGAAGGCAAAAAGGAAAATTGAACACATTTATTCTTTAAATTTAAAAGGAAGGTCTGTAACACCTAAACAGTCCATCAATGTCTCTGCAAGTTACACAGTTTTTCTTTCTCCTCAGACAAGATAATTCAAGTTGAAAACCCGACTGAAGCCTTTTCTGGACATCAGACACAAAAATATTTTTTCTGCATCTACAAAAGTTCACACTCAATTTTAAGAGCCAAGCAGCGACAACTGATGCAGCTCTCTACCACATGGCACACTTATCTAAGCAGGAAGATAACACTGTGGTCATAACATTACAAGTGCCATTTTATTAACTAATAGGAAGTAAAAAAACATAGCCTTTTAAAAACCTTGTATGATCTCAGTGAAATAATAGCACCTCCTCCTTCAAAGTGTTTTTCAAATTTTATTCTTCTGGCATTAACTGTAATTTAATCAAGAAAAGTATACCTTGCATCAAATAGTTATCACAGTCACAGTAAAAAAAAAAAAGGAAAAAAGAACACAGTACTAAAACATTCTGGGAAATTGAGGATAATGAATTGATTTTCAATGTAAATTTAACAAGAAATTAAAAATCCTGTTAGATGATATTCAGGCAATGCCAAAAGTCAAACACCTAAAATGGGCTCCTTTCCACAGAGCTACAGATGCTAATTTGTGTGTACATCCCATTTAAAATAAGGAAGATGAGTTTTACTGTATTATTATAAATGTCCTTTGAACAGAGCATTATAGAAGTATACATAATTTTACCCCTCAAAAATAATTTATAAGGAAGTTATGAACCAAATGTCATAAAATGAAACACGGATTCCCCTGAGCATTATCTGTGTTACATACCTGACCTGTTCTGCTAAATGAACCTTTGCCAATCGTCAGCTTGAGCCTAGCTGCATATACAGTAACACTGAGAGCTATTTAGTAAGAAAAACAGGAATTAGAATCTGCATTTCTAGAAGTAATGGAAAACTAAAGTAACGCTTTAGTTAAAAAGTAGTTAGAAACTATAGTTTAAACAGAAGTATGACTCTTATGGTAAAGGGTTATTTCCTAATTTAAATTTACAGAATTTTCACTCTAAGCCAGATGGTGAAAAACCTCAGATATGACAGGTGAAGGAAAAAAAGTACACAAACACAACTACTAGACAACTTCCAGACAAAAGAAGAAACCAGAAGAAAACATTTGCAAATAGTATACAGATTAGTAACAGTCACAGGTTCATCTGAAATAGTAGTTGTCCATTTTCTGTTGGGAATATTTCACATTTCCGTTAGTACACCTGTGTAGCTTCACTACTTGTGAGCTCTTTAGGATCTTCAAGTTCAAAGCGCATCAAACCACCAGAGTTTTGGGGGCCTTTTATAATTTGTTCTGTCATTGCTCTCTCACATTGCTCTCATCAGATTTGATGTGATGCTATTTTGACAGTGCTTTTAGTTACCATGTTATTTCAGATAATCATTTCTTGAACTTTGCAAGACACAGGAGCAATTCAAAGATGTATTTGAGAGCATGGCAACTGTAGCAATCTACCACCTCTGTAAATTGTTCCATTACTTGAGCATCAAAAATTCTAAGTAACCTTATGTATTAGCTTTTATTCCAAATGAAAAAAAACCTCACCCAAATCATCCAAAGCAACGGTTTTGTAATTCATCTATTAGTGAAATCATTGGGAAGGAACTTCGCTTTCCTTGAAGAAAGGCCTCTAAACATTTTATTCATACTACATTAAATTTTGCTTGATCAGACAACATTTTATTAATCATATTGATATCTTTTAATGTCTTGAAATCTTAGTTTAAATGAAGCGAACACCAGTAACTCAAGGCAGTTTCAATAACAAGGCTGTGTCACAAAATGCACCATAAAAAAATTCTTTCCATGTGCTATCCTAGGTACTACAAGAGAAAAGTAGAGATTCAGGACAGAGACAACCCTAAAATTTCTGCTCAGTTTAAAGAGTATCGATTACCTTTCACAATAAAACGTATAACTACATTTTGGTCACTCTATAGTGATATATTCTGGTCCAGGAGAACATACCAGCTCATTTCTATTTGAAGTATTTTGTATTTTAATGGAAAATTTGATTATGCAGATCTTCTCTTACATTCTGCTAAAGAAAAACTAGGACACCACAAGTCTCAGTTTCTTTCTTCCTTGAAGGCTGCCGTGAGGCATTACTTGCACATGAATCACCACCAGATACTAAAACACCATTCAAATCTTTGTGTTCCCTGAGCTACTTAACAAGTTTTAACTTCGGAAGTACTGCAAGCAGTGCTATTAACCCTTACAAATGGATGAAACACTGCCATAAAAGTGCCACCACACAGCTGCTTTTTGCCAGAGGCAGAAGCAACGATGCACCAGCATGGCCCCTCTGGGCTCACAACAGCTTGTGGCTCCCCATCCCCCAAAGAAAGACTTTTTAAGAGATCCTTTTTGACCTGCCTGTATTCCTTTATGAAGCAGCAACATTAGAAGTAGGAAACAGAAATTTATTCCTCATATCTACACTAAAATGAACCAACTTCCCCATTTCTACACTAAAATGAACCAATCTACTAAATGCTGTTAAAAGCGAATAGCTACTTCATACCCCTAGACCATATCTAGCGTTCAAGAGATAAATATTCACAAGAAATACATGACTGCCAAGAGAAAGTACTTGGGCACTTGACAATGAATAATGAGATCTGACTAGCCCTCTGCACGCCTACACATTTTAAAATCTAATTATAGAGCTCTATTTAAAAGTAAACATCTTGAACAGATGTACCATCCTAGAAATGGTGCAAAATCCTCCTCCTGAATGCTGTAGACAAAACAGCAAGAAGATGACTAGTTAAGCCTTTGCTACAGCAGAAGTATTTTTTACAGAAATAGCACTGCATTAATTTTACTGATTTATGTCTTCTTCATAAACTATAAGCGAATTCAGCAGTAAGTCAACTAATAACGGGAGCTCATCTGATGAAACTGCTGTGCTTTGCCAGATCAGGTCTTGGGTTTTAACATTTGTCCTACATTTACAGTCCAACACGGTGCAGTGCTTCAGTGGTGAAGCAGCACGTCTGAAACAAACCCATAGGCCTGAATCCAATTTCCAGGAGCAAGGCAACCAATGCATACCACACAGCTATTTTGACTCCAGTCCCCGTTTCCAGTTCTATTTCAGGGCAGTAAATAGATTTAATGCCTTCTACATTTTGTTAATGTAAATGTTTATATAACATTAGAACATCATTATTCTGAGAAGTGATGAAAAGCTCATCTATCAATTTTAGAACACATCTATTTTCTGAGACAGCTACATAAATCAGTCATCCAAATAAGAATCAAGGCGAGAAAGGCAAACTCCACAAAGTGGAGAGATGTAAGCCTGCAATGTAGGTATTACACTTACTCTGCTAGCACACTCACAGAAGTGCCACCATAGTATCTGAAGATTTCAGCAAGAATTTTAACCAGCGCACTTATTTCCCTTGCCAAAGATAAGACAGCCACATGCTTTTAGACCTTCCTCCAAAAATCTTCAACCACAATTTTCAGTAGGTAATGAGGATCAGTAAATTTATCATGACAGACTCATCGTTGGTTTCTATTTTTAATTTAACACTGAAGAGAAGAGCACCAACAAAACCTTCCACATACCAAGTAGAAAGTTTCTGGGGAATTTAATGAAGGCTTTAGAACTCTCCCCTCTTCAAGACTCCTCAAAAGTAGTTTTGGCATGCAGATCTGCACATTTTGAGGTCTGTAAGGGTTCTCCTCATTCAATATAGAGGCAGATAAAAAACATGACAATGTGTAATAAAAACATTTTGGCTGCAATTTTTAGGAATTATAGATATATAAACTGGGGCAAACCTTTTACTACTGTTATTTATAATATACTGAAAATACATAAAGCCTTAAGGGAGACTTTACAGCAAGTTAGTACCAGAAGTTCTTCCTTGACACACCACAACAGCACACCCAGTTTTTAGCCCAGAGCACGGGTCTTTACACCTCAGAGTTTGCAGGTTGTCCTCTACTCAGATCTCCAAGAGTTAGGAGTGTCACAAAAGCTGAGACGATAAGAAAAATTGCAAAGCAAGCCAATTTTTTCCTCTGCCAAGGATATCACTGTGCTTCCAGTGGAGATCGAGAAAAGTAACACTGAATATTAGTAACTACTTATTCAGTGTTGCAAGTCAAGGTACAAAGGAGAAAAGGGTTTATGAAGTATTTATGTTATTTACTGCTAAGTTTGCTCTTCAGGCTGTCAGGGTTGCTTTTCTTTTTTTAAAGCAAGATTCATTTGCTCAAAAACTGCCTTCTTTTAGATTCATCACATAACTATTTATTATTTATAGAGTGACAGTACTTAGATCTACACTGAGGTCTTTTTGCACTAGACTGAAAAGCACATGAAGGTAATACTTGTCCCAGTTATTACTGGGAAAAGAAAATAATTTCTTAAGGCACTTCAACTCACGTTTCCAGTTCAGCAGGTCCTTGCTTGTAAAAAAAAACAACTGTTAGGACAGTAAGTACCCCCATTTACAGGAACAGGGAAAGCAGAAAAGTTGTCTTCAACACTGCTTGCTACTTTAACAAGCTTATTACCAGAGACATCCCTTCTAGCAATAAGGAAGCTATTCACTCATATTAGACACAATGCCAATACTACAATGAACATTGATGATCAAGAGTTTTATAAGCTCTAATACAGTTTCACAGAAAATCTGAGGAAGAAAAGTAGAAAATGGTAGATGGTATTAATAGATAGCAACTGCTATTGAACTGGGAAAACTAGCACGCATGGTTTAATAATTGAAAAAACTCCACTTTATTTAAATAACCCAGCATCTGTTTACTAGCAAATGGCAGACCAACTCATTGCATACATAGGCTAAACAGATACTGGACAGTACCGAATTTCATGCACGATTGAGCTTCAATGGATTCAAACTGGTGACCTGGAAAATAAAAGCCCTGTGTAACATTACTGCAAGCAAATCAAATCCAGCGCATACACAATCCAACAAGTCATTTAGGTAAGTGACAAGACAACTGAAACCAGTTACCTATGAATGTCTGTTGTGCCTGTGAACTTCCCCCTACTCTTGGGGAACACGAGTGAGGGTAGTTAGATGCATTAGCACCCATTTTCTTCAGTCACTCAGGCATTCTGCCTGCTGGCTCTTCAATGTACAATCCCATAATCCTTTATAAATCTTCAATCCCAGGTCCAGCATTCTGTTCCTCCATTTCTGAAGAACAAAAACACCAATAAGTTACTTCAGTTTTTTTCAGTAGGTACTATGTGATTCAGATAAAATGAACTCAGCCTCCACCACATAATACTTTCATCAATTGAAACCTCAAACATTTCCAAGACATCTTTTTATCTGAAGGAATAAACCAAGCTCAAAAATACTTTTTTTTCTTCCAAAAAATGAATTTTTAATTTTCCAAACCACTCACAAATCAGTATGGTAAACTGCAACAAGGAACTATCAAAGTTCAAGGCTACCAAACTTAAAGGTAAGAAATCTTCAAGCAGAAGCTGGTCTAGGCTAGATATGCTCCTTTAACTATACCAAGACAGACTTTTCATACATGCTGATGTTTACACACTGTTACAAAAATCCCACATTGCATTATACTGATGAAGAAAGCAGAATAAGCCAATCCCATTGGAGGTTATACCATCATCACTGCTTTCAGTTGCATTTTGGTTTCATATCATTTATGTAGTTCTCATTCAGTCCGACTTTTCAAGTTTAGACTAGTACCCAGAAGTAGGTTTATAACAGTAGAAGCAAGGTATTTAAGTATCGATCTACTGTTTCATTAGGCATTTGAAAATGTAGGAAATCAGTTCTGAGGAAATTAACACAAAGATGCACTGCTAAACATACAATAAGCACATTCTAATTTAGTCCTATATTAGCAGTGATAAAACACTAATATTGCAAAATGAAAGTTACCACAATGAAGAACTGCCTACTGTCAATTGAACTCATGTGCCCCCATCCAAAACAAACAGGTAAGAAAGTGACACAAAGGTTAAGTCCATACTAATAATTTTTTTAGACATTTGAACATGTAGCTAAATTCTACCATGTTGTTGCAGGTGTACCTGTATTTGCTGTAAGCTACCAACTTTATCTCCTGTCTCAGTACACCTCTGGCATGTTAAATCAGACAGGTAAGCGCCATGCAAGAGCGTGTGTTTCAAGGAAGCTACAGCACTGTTGCGGTCTCTCCTCCCTGCTTTAATAATATACGTTTATTTCTGGTGTGATTAGTTCAGAAGAGGGAGTTACTGTAACACTGGGGAAGTGAGATACCATTCTAAGCGGAGAGGCACACCTGGCCTCTTCGCCACCAGTGCAGTACACACGGCAGATCCTGGGAGAGAAAACCAGAGACCAGCCAGGAAGGAGAAGGCTGCAAATTGCTGCTGGCACAGAGGTGGGGGGGAACAAGTGCCCCAGGATTCAAGGGTTGGCTACATGAGGAAAAGTAGAGAAAGGTTTGGAAGCCTGGCTTATAGATGTGGCTATGTCAAAAGGTGAGACATGGACATAGGACTGAAACATTGAGGAAGCATGAGAGAGTGCAGGATCTCCAAACAACTAATACCTTAGAACAAGGTTCCTAAAATCAGGCCTTTTGGCATTTGTGGTCTACATCATCAGATGTTTTCAAAAAGGAACCACACCACCTCACACTAAACAGGATGTACAGGCAGAACTGCTGCTCTGAAGAGTGCATAGCCCCGGTGTGCCTCATACAGCTGCCACCAGCTGATCCCTAGCTGAATTCTGCTAAGGCAGGAGACACAACCTTAACAACACAGCAGCTTTCCTGGTATCATAGAAGCCAACTTGAGCCAACCTACAAGCCTGCAAATGCAGAAGGAGGAAGCTCCCATGCCTGCCCTCCCTAGCTAGGTGGCAATGTCTCCTTGAATTGCGTATAATCTGATGTTTTTCTTCAGCTTGTCTCTACACAGATTCAGCTTGCCACATGCCAAGAAATAGAAAAATAAAATACCTTCCTATATCAATAGTGAGCCTTCTCAGTATGACGTTAGAACCAGAGCACATGTGAAATGGGCAACATCACACCAGCAAACATAAGTAAATCTTCTCAGCAAATACAAGCTGTTGGATCAGTTCAGTCTTAGCTAATGCGTGTAACTCATCTCCTTCCCTGTGCAGGAATAAACTAGCTATCCTAAGATAACTAAATCCATATGGATGCAGATCTCTTCTCCATAGATGAAAAACTCCACTAATTTAAAAAACCAAAACAATACTTAAATAATTTCATTAAAACAGTGACAATCTAGGTGATCTGTATACCCACACAGAATGTTGCTTAAATGAGCTGTCAATTTCCAGATGGAATTAGTTACACTCACTACAAGCTTTGTGGAGATAAGAGTCACCTTTCAGTTTGAACGCCAACTCTCTCACAAATAAAGGCCAGCATCC
>JAVSBS010003926.1:17447-60270 GCA_033124195.1 Coracias cyanogaster | reverse complement strand
AATATAAATTCTCATTCCAAATTGAACAGATTATGGAATCAAAGCAATTCAGGGAAGTATACCTTCATAGGTATCACCTTAAACAAGGTTACATGAAAACTGGCAATTCATTAGGCACTTCAGTGGAGCTATGTTGGCACTCACTGAGATTTAACTGGTATGGTATATACATACATATATTCAGAGAGACATCACATGAAGAGCATAGAATCACAGAAGCATAGGATCTTAGGGGTTGAAGGGACTTCTAGAGATCACCGAGACCAACCACCCTGCCAAAGTGGGATCACCTAGGGCAGGCTGCATAAGAATGCATCTAGGTGGGTGTTGAAAGTCTCCAGAGAAGGAGACTCCACAACATCTCTGGGCAGCCTGTTCCAGTGCTCCATCACCCCCACAGTAAAGAAGTTTCTCCTCATGCTGGGGTGGAACTTCCTATGTACTATCTTATGCCCATTATTCCTTGTCCTATAATATCAGTAGTTACTGTGGTAACTGTAGATAGAAAAGGGTAGGCACAGGGGAAGTCAGAGAAATTAATCATTTAAGCAGGAAGAAGATGCTGGGTCTTTATATGTTTGCCCATAATGCAGCTGCTTGGTAGGTACAGAGACCTACATAGGGAAGGATCTTCTTAGACAGTCCTGGAGAATAGGTCCCCCACCTGGAATGGGCTGTGTCTGGCACAATGCAGACATTGACCTTTTCCCATAGAGGCCACCCCTGCAGATCTATCCCCTCTTCTCACCCCCTCCCTTCTACCAAAACATTCTCACCTATGCCCAATACATAAGTTTTATACTTTCAGAAATACGATTTCATTACTTAGGATATAATGTTATATTAATTTTATTCCAACTATTTGCTCCTTTTGGGACACTTTTTCACATGAGATAATGGGGCCTTGGATGAAAAATAAAGGAGTTGTTTCTGTACTTTGTGAGAGCTATTCTTTCTAATCTATAGATTTCAGCACTAAAAGGGCACGAAACGTCATCTTGTCTAAGGTCCTATATAATGCAGACCATACAATTTCAGCTATCAATTCTCCTTGTAATTTATTCTGCTCTGATCCTGACAAATGGCATTTGAATAAAACATATGCATTAGCTGTGCTTAGAAGCTGTGAGAAAACCCTGTTGAACTCAACAGTCACAGCTACTGACTCAAGTTTGAAGTAAATATAAGGAATGACCAAGCTCCTTTACAGAGTCACATGGCT
Organism: Coracias cyanogaster; assembly: GCA_033124195.1. Lineage (NCBI taxonomy): Eukaryota > Metazoa > Chordata > Aves > Coraciiformes > Coraciidae > Coracias > Coracias cyanogaster. The sequence continues at coordinate 59,048 of JAVSBS010003926.1, read as the reverse complement.
GAAACTGTAGACACCAGTAACCAAAACTTAAGCACATGAGGAATCTCAAGTAGTAGTTCCATCGTAAGTTCTAAGAGCTTAATGCAGAATTCCTACACTATTTACATTAAGAAAAAAAAAGTAGAAGTTCATAGAAATACACAATTAAAGAACAAAAGTGACAAAACACAACCAGGAAAACCTTTGTGGCATGAATGACTGATTAACAGATGAGAAAAGATTTGCATGATGTGCGAAAGGGAATAAAGAAACTACTTTGCCTGTTTTATTCACAGAAAATTTTCCATGCATTCTTTGTAAATAAACACCAATACATGGAAGAAATACCAGATTCTTTTATGCATTTCCCTTTTTGACACAAGTAAACAACTTCCAGAAAAAAAACAATTACTTGAAAAAAAAGTTCCCCTACTTTCCATGGAGCTATATAGTCTTAATTTATAGGCTTTTTAAAAATACTGAGAATCTAATGCTTTTCTCATTGTGAAAATTCATTATACTCAGGCCTTCATGTCATTAGCATAATCTATTTCCTTCCTACACAGTACACTCCATAACCCAAACATGACCTGTTCCAGTAAAACAAAGAGTAGTTTTCTATAGGCATCCTTGACAGGAATCTTCCAGTTCAGCACACAAATAGGAGGGTAACATTGCTACTCAAGTAAACTGGTGCAAGGGAGCTGTGTTGTCTTCCCAAAGCTCTGATGATACATTGGCAATGTCTTCAAGGTACATTCAGTCTCACGTACAATGTTCAGTTTATCTGAAGTGAACCATGTGGTTCACTAGCCTATGATCAGGAACTCGAAGAGATCTTTCTCTTCACAATGACTGTCATTATGCTTTTATACATAATTTCCCTCCTAATATAAGGTGTCAAGCCTGGCTGGTGAATGAATACTCAGGCTTCACAATGGAGTTTCAGTGTGTCTGGAAGGCATATCTAGATTAGGTGGCCAGAAGAACCTCAAGTTCTGTAATTCTGTCATTGTTACTAAATGGAGTATTTTCATAAAAGACAGTCAATGAATTCCCAAGTACTTTCTTACAATCAACTGTGCCATATATTCTGAGGATACTGGAAACATTTTGTCTCATCCTTCAGTGGTGGGACTAGCTCAACAGATAGGCGATCAAGCATAGCTTAACTGCAGGTTAAAAAGGCAAAAGTCAATAAAGATAAATGCATACAAAGTGCAAAGCTGTTAGCAGAAATTTATTGATGTCATGTCCAACCGTTGCTCTTTATTGCTCTACTTCTGCCCTTACAGGAAGGAATCACTCAAGTCCACATATAAAAAATAAACAGAACATCTACCACCCAAATCTTGCTGTTTCCCTGAGATCAACAGCTGCTTTCTGTAACGCATTGCTTTTGTCAAGTGAAACTGTGGTATAATTCCAGAGGCTTGCCTGTGAGTGAAGAAAGCACAGCCAAAGGCAGCAGCAGTGTGATTCAACTTTCAACAGCCTCTGGAATTGTTACCCTGTAAGGAAGATAAAACCCCCAGGCAAGGGAATTAGTGTGAACTTGCACCATTAAGCAGACATATATACCACTGAGAAGGATGCCGACTCTCTTATTGCTGCTCCTTAGTATTGCTCTGAGTAATGATACTAAACAGCTAACCACCAAGACAAAGGGAAGAGGAAACGAGAAAACAGATGGGGATTAATAAAAAACAAGGATGGAAAAATATAGGTTTCTTGTGACAAATATTAAAAAAAATATAAGAAAGAACTGGAAATACAACAACTATAAGATTCGCTCTTGCAAGGCAATACATTACATGGGATTATAAGAACTTTTTTTTCCTGCAGACTGTGGTAATTTATATGATTCAATTTTGATTTTCATTAAAATGAAGGGGAGAGACTGTATTTTAACCACAATAAAGCATACAAGCTGAAGGATTGCTACGGGGAATTTGCACTCAGAGGAGAGTGGTAGCACTGTTCAAACAGGAGGTCTAGGCACTGAAATGTAAGTTTCTTTAATTCTCCTTGTATCTTGATACAAAAGCAAGAACTGAGAGGCATTTTCAAAGAAGCCTAAAGGTACTCAAACCTCAATGACTTTTAGTATGGTTTTCATGTCAACGGCCTTGGTTGTCTTTTGAAAATCTCCACCTAGTAGACTAGTGGAAATAGGAATGGCCTCAGGGCTTCACTTATTCATGCTTTGTTGGTTTGTCCCTTGTGTTTTGGGCTTTTTTTTTTTTTTTGTAAATAGAATTCTTTTATGTCACATCTGTTAGAGGAGGAGGATGATAAGAAGAGAAGTAAGAAGAACCCTCTCCACTAGCTTTATACAAAGAAATAGCATCAATATTACAAGCAGGGGAAAAGATTTAGAGATTTGCTGTACTGTATTTCCAGAAATATTTCAATACAAAGAAAATCAGCTTCTCATCCACGGTACACATTACAGATGTTAATGCCTGACAATTTTGAAATCAACACATTGTTTAATTTAAATCAGTTTACTTGTGTACTTTGGAAAGAAGATTCACCCTCTTTAATTTCCAGTGATTGCTCCCTATTTGGCGTGATGTATTTACAATAAATAATTTCATAAATCAAAGCAGATCATTATGGAAACAAAGGGAATGATGGTTTTATTGACAGCTTGGTTTAAATTAATTTATGTATTTTTTTTATTCCCTGGCCGAAACATAATTTTCAGATCTGTTTTGCAGTCTGCTTTAAGATTCTTTTCTCCACAGTGACCACGATGTCTCTGGGAATCATTTTACTACATCGTCTAAATTCTTATAGCTTGTGATATTTTGTATCCTGCCGATGCACCAAATGAGTAATTCTGAGGATGTCTTCCACCTTAATTTACCAACACATATATGACTTTTTGAAAATGTTTATGTTTAAAAGGACTATAAAGTCTTCTGTCTCTGGGTGGTCTAATCTGTATTCATATATGTGTTAAACGACTTTTTTATTTGAATATACTAATACATGATAGCTGAGGTATTTGAACCTATATTTTTTCTTGTTAAAGGTATGCAAGGGAAAGGTGCCAATGAATAAAAGAAATATATGCTCTCTGCGTTTGATGAATCTTCAGAGACTTTCAAGAATTCTGATCTTTTAAATAATCAAGGAATTTAAAACAAAAAACTGAACAAAACTTGCCAGATTCTCTTGAGTTAGGAAGGGAAACCAATATAATTGATGCATAATTTAAATAAGAACTTGGAAGACATTTTAATTGAATTTGCTGATGCTATTTTTGTTGGTGTTATTTCTTTATTTTATTTTTAAGTCATTATGTCGCATGTTGGTGTGACAAATTCTGCTCTTATCTATACTGCTGTAAATCCTAAAGTAACCGAATGTGAAGGGTTAGGACTGCGACAGCCACTAGGTAAGTAACAGATACTCTCTATTAATCATTCTCCCTTTCCCAAAGGGGAAGAGAAAGGGAACAAAGGAAAGAGACTTATGGATAGGAAAAGAAAACTAAAAACTGTTTTAATGAAAATAACAGTAAAATGAAATATGTACAAATATATATTAAATCAATAAAAAACCCAACCCCCCTGATGGCAATTATGTCACCATCACCATTGATGCCATGGGCAGGCACTGGGGAAGTCCCAGACTGGACTCAGCAGCTGATGGGAACTGAATTCAGGAACTGGATTCAGGAACTGGATTCAGGAATGGACAGATTGGAATCAAAGGCAGAACAGACAGAGTACTCCTTGGATGATGGCCCTTGAAGAAGAGAGGTTGACCCTTGTGATCCCTCAGCTTTATGCTGAAAATGATGTATATGGAATATAATACCTTGTTGGTCAGCTTAGGGTCACCTGACCTGTCTGCTTCTCCTCGCAGATGCATCCTCTTACTTTCTGGCCCCCACAATGTGGTGCACAAGGTTTAGCAGTGACCTTGGTCTGCACAGAAGCAAGTATAAGCAAGAGCCTAGAAGAGACCGAGCTGAGAAGTAAAATCACTGAACAGAATTAGTTCTGTTCTAGCTCAAACCAGGGCACTGAATTAACATAGTTGTTTGGAATTAGAACTAAGCTTTTTACGTTTTCTTTTTTTTCCCTTCTCAAATATAGGCAACTCGTTTATTGAAAGCTATGGAGTACTGAGGTTTCCCAAGGAAAGGAGAAAGGGAAGAGGAAAAGATCTGAAGATTTTATTTAAATTTTTCTAGAGTAGCAAACTTACTAGATCTAGAGAACAAAAAGTTCTAACTAAGGGAAGTGAACATTCATTTAGTGTCATTACGCTTTGTGACAAAATGTAGCATCAATACTTTCTAGGCAGATGGATTAAAGGGTCTTTTGAAAAATCTCTGTGAAAACTCTTCACCTCCTAATGGAGACGGAAGGAGAGGACAGGCCTATGTGGGCAGAGACAATCCATCTTTACATCTTCCTTGCTCTTTTCAGACCCTGGAAACAAGCTTTAATTATGAGAAGTAAGGATAAAAAAAGAAGCCTGTTTCTATTTTGGTTTTGAAGTGAAATGTATACTTCAGCACTTCACATTCCCTTATAGATTTGGATCTCATTGTTGCCATAGTAAGATATTCTGTGCATCTTTCCCATAGTTTGCCCTTATCCTCACCTCATACAGAATCAGCTGAAACCCCTTTCATTGCACTACCAGTGGAGTTTTGCCAAGTTCATAGCTTCAGAAATCCTTTAAGACAGAAATTGTGGTGTATAGGATCTCTCAAACAGATTAGTAAAGAGAGGCAGAGAGGATATATTTGGGAAAGATAGGTCTTTGAAAAAAACCAGAGCAACTCTGAGTATGTTCAGTGCTTTGGCAAAGAAAAGTCTCAAAGTCTGAGAAAAGCTTGCTTGAGGGTTATGAATTTTACATGAACTGTCATATATCACTATATTTGCTTATTTGACAGAGTGCCATTTTTTTAGCTCACTGATACCATTTTTGATGGGTGATTTCATAGAATCATAGAATGGTTTAGGCTGGAAAGGACCTCAAGAGGTCATCTGGTCCAACCTCCTTACATGAGTAGGAACATCTCTACCTAGGTCAGGTTGCTCAGAGCCCCATCAAGCCTGACTTTGAATGACTCCAGTGATGGGGCCTCCACCACCTCCCTAGGCAGCCCACTCCAGTGATCTATCACCCTCATCTTAAAGAACTTTTTTCTAATATCCAGCTGTCTTAGGCATGGCTTATTAATGTCTCATTTTTTAAAAGTGTTTGCCAACTTTAATTCAGCCATGGTCCCTAGTATATGCAAATAGTGGTTAGATACAATACATTCTTCCTAATGTGCTTACTAATCATTGCTCAGCTTATGTCAGGAGCAAAGGCTAATGAAAGCTATTGGCCCCAACTGTCTACTGTTCTAACATTAGCTGTAATTTACTAAATCTGCTTGCAGTAACTACTTGAGTATCCAGTAAATTTTGTTTAATATATAGCGGGCCATACTAAGCACAGGATACATGTGCATGCAGCTGATGTAGATCAGCAATTCCTCTGCAAAGTATATTGAATAAATAATTTCTTCTTTATCATGTTTTTTTGCTTGTTTGTTTCTTGGATTTTTTATTTATGGAAGATTCAGAAAATAATAATTTTTCATGCATATCAGAGTTCTTTCCAGAATAAGTTACAGGCTATTTTATATTTTCTTCTGGGCTATTTATTTTTCTCTGGGTTATTTATTTTTATTGTACCATTTTCCCTACTAAGTAATTAATTGATGTTGTTACATTTTGTCAAATCAAAAGAATGGAGATTTCACTCAGTGTATCCCTAGTACTGCTATTATGATTCCTGTCTCTGATGCTCAGAAGAAAGTGACTATTATGGTTTAAACTCAACCAGGAGCTGAAGACCACATGGCTGCTCGTTCACTGATTCCCCACCCCCAAAAGGGATGGAGAAAAGGGAGAAAAATGCAAAATCCTGTGGGCTGAGATAAGGAAAATTTAATACAGCAATGCAAGAGGGTAAGTAAACAACAGTAATAACAATAAAAGTAATGAAACAATATATAAAGCAAGTTATATAAAACAACAGACCAAACTAGATCCCAACTAATGGCAATAACCCAGATCAAGAGTACCCCCGGCCCAGCCCGCCTCCTGATCTCATATAGTGGGCATGACGTTAGTATGGTATTGAACATCCCATTGACTGCTTCAGTTGTCTATCCTGGCTGTGGCCCCATCCCAGCTTCTGGAGAAAATGAACAAGGACAGTGACTCACTGTATAAAAGAGTTTGGTTGATGAGTGGTGTATTTTCTCCAATATTTTCTAATAACAGCCTTAGAAGTAATGTGCTGAGACTTCAGAGGAAAAATAATTCATTACAGAAACTAGATAGAAGAAACTACAAGGAACAGATCTCAACAGATAATGGGCAATTGTTTAGGTTGCTACCACTTCTCAGCCTGCTATTAAATCTTCAGGTGTTTTATTTTAATATTGTTCTGGAAGTAAGAACTTGAATCTAAGTCTTTCCCCCAGGTAACTCATCTAAGAGTCAAGTTAATGAATAATTCATGCATATTCTTTTCTTCTCTCTAGCCTAAATACTTGGTCATTTGATGAAAACAAAATTAAATACATCAGGGGAAACTGAAAATTTCCTATTCTATGAAATCATATCACATTTAATATTTTCCCATGGAAGTAAAGTCAAATCCTCTCAGAACAAATTTTCACTCCCTGGGACAAGAAATCAACAAAATAACAAACAGTGAATATCAGTTTTCCATTGCCTTGGGCACTTAACTTGTGAATAGGCAGATATCTGTGTATTCCGTTTGGGGGATAAGAACCTTCTTATAGCAATGGATAAGCTAACATAGCCTTCAAAACAGCTGAGATTAATGTATCGTCTTCTGACATTATCGTTTTGTCTTTCTTCAGCATCCCACAACATCAGTAAGCTAGCTTTCCCGTCCCCAGCTCCCAAATGCTTAATTCATTCTAGGCATGAAGCTAAGAAGTAAGCACCTTACACAGATGCTAGGAGTTAAAGAGATCAGAGACCGGATGTTGCAATAATCAGTCTTGCAGTACTTTGTTCTTTTCTGAATCTGGTTCTCAGATTCTCTGAATTCATTTGCAGAGAATAGTTCTTCCCTGCTTTTCAGCAATAAACACCAGCAAAGTGTCCTCATGAGGCCTCTTAGGATCCATATAAGCATGGTATTCCAAGATGTACCAGATCTTGGTATGGTATGTCCTGCCTACTCACAAAGGCAGCATTAAGATAGAAGAGAAGCTTGACACCTTTCACAGGGAACTTTCTTGCTTATATATCCAAAAGACATCTAGCACATATTCAGTTTAATTTCTAGAAAACTAACAGGGAACACAAAATAGGCGGATTCCTTTCAGCGGGATATTAGACATTAGGAATTCTTCAAATAAGGAGATAAATAATCCATCTGGCATGCACTTTCTAAAGAGAGAATTATCTGTTTCCCTATAAATTTATGTAGGTATTTCATTACAGTCCATTAGTAAAAATATTCATTTTTACTAATAAACAGCTATTACTGTTACTATTACTGTTGCTATTATTGGAGTTATCATGTCATCTTCCCATCATGAACTAGGATCTTATTGTCCTATTTTCATTTTGTAGTTTAACTTCTTTTTGTTTCCTTTACTATGTTGCATACATTGTCAGAAACTCAGATGTTCCCAGTCTATGAAGCAATGAGGATTGCCAAATATAGCACAGAAACTTTCAATCTCTAAGAGCAGGAAGTCTTGTAAGAGGAAACTGCCTCTCTCTCTCTTTCTCATACACATGTTCATTCACACATACATATATAGCTGGAAACAAAAACGACATTAAAGGAATATTTAAGATGGCTACAGAAAACAATGAATGAAAGGAAATTTTAGGCAAGGGTGAAAGGTACCATATGTCCTCAAAAGACTTGGCACAATGGGGAACCACCTAAATAGCTTTTTTAATGCACCCTGTCGTGTCTATGTATTGGTGAACATATGCTACATTTCACCCTGAACTGTGAATTTCCTGAAACAGCTGTAATGCTCTTTTAATATTTTTTTCTGGATAATGACACATTCACAGCATACATTATTTAACCACTCTTCCCTGACCCTTTAGGGGGCCCATGTTCTTTATCAGCTTATAGAAAACAGGAGAGCAGTGGATCATTTATCTTCTGGCTGCATAAATATGTCTTATTCATTGACATACTCTGCATAAGTTTGAGGTTGTTGGTGCCTGTGCATCATGACTTATAGAATGGTTTGGGTTGGAAGGGACTTTAATGATCATCTAATTCCAACCCCTCTTCCATGGGCAGGGACACCTCCCACTAGACCAGGTTGCTTAAAGGCCCATCCAACCTGCGTTTTCCTTTTGTTATCATCTCTTTTCTGTAAAAAGGACAGCATATTTTAAAGGTCATCATCTCTTCATCACTTCTATGGAGCAATGTACTCCACAAATACAGTTTCTAGGATAAACCAGAACAATGAGGCATCCAAGTGGTTCAAAGAGATTAGTACTATAGCTTTAGAAGAATTTCATCTTCTGTTTCCTGAAACTTTAGGTCACATGTTTGATTACAACAGATAAATATAAGCAAGAAGAAATAAATAACCAATTTTCCCACCATATAATTTATAGATGTAACATCTACTTCCTTACATAATTACTGATTCCTTCTACTGCATGCTAGATTATCATGTTCAAGAGCTTTCATATGTAGAATCAAACTACTCCTTTAAAAAATATTTCTAGAAATGATGTAATCAATAAAAGATGTATATAAATATGCTGGTTTTCATCCCCAAAAGTTAAAGCATCACGAATAATGAAAGGTTAGCTGGTTGCTGGTTTGTTGGCATATTTTTCATCCAAGGATTATATTATAGTTTTTTTGTATGTCTCCCAGTCATACCCATGATGCTGGTCTGAAAACTGATGTTGCTGTTTTCCCAAGTTTATTTAATTAAGGTAACTCTGACTTTGTTGTAGGTCTTACTCATATAAATGTTCATTTCTTACTCAGAGATTACTTCTACCCTCCCACATCTGAAATCAATCATATCCTGTCAGATGTTGCATCAGTTCTGTCCCAGTCCTCTACTTTCACATCAAATCTGCAAAGTAGATCCTCCCCCTCATTTAATTTTACCTTCCTATTCTCTCCTCTTCCTCCTTCTGGCATGCTACAGCATTTTCTTCATGCCTGGGGAGTGAAGTTGCAAGGTCCTCCCACCTTTTCAGGAGGAGTTACTGCACTGAGGAGGAATAAGTAATGGAGAGAGCAAAGTAAAATAAAGCAGAGTTTTCCTGCAGCAGACTGACTTAGTGCTTTTCTCCCAGAGGAAGGCAAATGGGGTAGGCAGGTCGTTGAATGAATTTCCCTTCCCACTCACAAGTAAGACAAAAATACAAGCTGTACTCTAGAGAGATGTGTTTGTCAACACCTGCAGTAGAGACTGGAGAATTATTGGTGTAAAAATACTGATGACAACAAAGTGGTTAGATTTCTATCTAACAGGCTTTACCTAAATTATAAAATAATTGTACATCTCTCATCCTTTCAGAAAGAAAAGAGCTGGAAATATAATGAAAAAAACCTAATGATCTGTAAATGGTTTGATTTTCAGATGTCTGTTCATATTTTGTAATATTTATTATTGAAAATACCAAATATTGATATGCTAATTATGCTAGAATATATGATAAAATACAAATCAACCCTATGATTATCCAAACAGAAATAAAAATATCATGTAAATGTCTATCTGGTAAACTTTTTTTACTTTGAAATATTTAAGGTTGTTCACGTTGGCATAGGAGAACACTCAAGAGCAAGAAGGTGAGGTGCAATGTTGTAAAGGTATAAAATTAGATTCACAGACTGTCCTTTTTCTAAATTTTCCCAAAAGCTCACTATGTATTTTTGATTCACTTTTATATACAATTTTCCAATTCAGTTTGGCATATGAACCCATGTAAGCATTGATTTTCATATTCTAGATCACTATTTATAAGCAAATACTGTTCTCTCGTGTTGGCCTATATAAAACCCAGTGTACTATACAGTTCTTGCAGATTATTACTCTAGAAATTAATCATGTCTAAAATACATGTGAGATCAGATGCAGCTCAAAAATATTTATGCATTCTTTGCTGGCAAGAAAGTGGCTATTCTCTCTAAAGCATCTGCAAAATTTTGATTTTTTTTTTTCCACCCATCCCCATTTTGTTATTGAAATCTGAAAATCTTTAATTAGTCATTCATTTATCTACACATATATACACCTATTATAAAAATGTCGCCAAAACACCAAAATTAGAAAAAAAAAAAAAAAAGTAGGTTTACTCATAAAGGCATCCACAAATTACTACTGCCATCTATTGTAATAGCTTGGAACTACAAGTTGTTATAATTTGCATAACAGGTTAAATAATTAAACATTTAAGTCATGACATCCTACCAGTAAAGAGACTTGAAAAGGAAATAGAATATTATTGAAATCACTTGCAAAACACCAGTTCTGGGAGAAGATCTTCAGTAGGAGATGTGGGTATGTTTGGAGGTTTTTTTTTCTATTTTGGGGGGTTGAGATTATAGTCGATGTTTTTCAATTAATTATCTCAATGACAGGCCTGGAGCTAACAATCCCTAATCATGCCAAATAGTACTTTTTGCATTGTGTAATAAAGGACTCAGGTGCCAAAAATCTCTTCACAGTAACACATACTTTCAGTTCTTTAGAGCACTTAGAGCATATCAGCAGAGGTGAATGGCTTCTAACTGGAATCCAGAAAAGCGGCACCTTTGAGCATAAAGCTGTGGAAATTTAATGGTTAACTGTCTAGGCTAAGCACTGGATTGATTGTGTTTGAAATTTGTTTGAACTTGATGCACCAAGTTTAGTGTTATAGAGGAAGAGCTTCCATCTCAACTAGGAACTGAAGCTTGAAGGGCTCTCTTCAAAGTCCAGACACTGTCAATGGAGTGGATAAAGCCACTTTATATGACAGCCCAAATAACTTATTTGTGCAGAGACCAGGAAGATCAGGTTCATCTCTTGCCTTGGCTGGGATTGCACTCTGAGCTGTCCTCCCAGGAGACTGTTTTTCTCACTGGGTGTGTTTTATTCGGAGCACAAGAATGGGATGTTAAATTACTGCTCCAACTGAAGATGAAATACAATAATTCAAGATTGGGGAACTCAAGAGAGGCCACGACAAGGCATTAGGCATAGGTAGTAAGTGCCACACTTCGGCATTTACTACCAGATAGATCCCTTGTTTGCAGATTTCTTTCCAAGATGCCTTCTGCCTTTGCAAGAATTAGCCTCACCATCAAGGTGACTTCCCAATGAATGCACACAGTCTTCCCTGTCAGAGCACTTGTCCTGGACCAGCAGTATATTCAATTGCAAAACTAGTAACAATACTGAGCACCAGAATATGTTAGAAGTAAGTGGAGTCTGTGACTGCAGGGCCCCGCAGAAGCTGATGCTATGAATGAATGTGAGGTGTGCTGTGACAGAATAACCCACTTTAGGACACTCAGAAATTAGGGACCTCATTCCACAGTAAGTGTCTGAATACTTTCTTGGTAATAGACATTAGCCTCCAACTAACAATTCTAAAGGTGTTCCACATGTTGATGTTTTCAGTATATCCCATCAAAGGTCATTAATTCTTCCATTCAGGAAGTAATATACCATCCACAGCAAATGACTAGTAAAACAAATAATAACAATAAATAATCACTGACATTGCATTCTAGTTATTCAATTTTCATTTTTAGGCCTGACTTTCTGTTAGACTTCCCACTATAAAATATAAATATATTTTAAAGCAGAAATGTCTACTTTGGAACCAGCCACCATAAGCAATGGTTGGTTGATTAACACAATGAATTAATGTTGTGTTTCAAAACAGACAAAAAATTGAGTAATGCTTCATATCAGTGAAACAAACTCATTCAGATAGAAGTTATGCTGAATTTGTATATATCTTATTCCTTCAAATACAGAAGACTTCCTTTTTTAACAGATAAAGAAAAAAAGAGTTTTGCCCAGTTATTAGCCTGTGAGGAGGGACTACGATATTAGTTTGCTGGTGTAATGATAGCAGTGGACATTGTCTTTACTGGTATATGCCACTTCTCCATGCTCCTAGTTTCTCAAAATCAAGATCCCTACTTTGTGTTCAACCCTTTTTCTCTCCTTCCACAGATGTTTCTTTCTAATTCTCAAAGGAGAATCAGATGTTAATGTCATATCTTCCCCATGTACTCCATCAGTACTTGTGGTGGATGTATTCATTTTCCAGGTTATAGCCACATCTCACCGTATCATAGTCCTCTCCTGACCTTGTTTCTACCTCTGCAGCCATCATCAGACCGGGGCTTAAATCAAAGTACACTTCCACAAAGCTGAGGACAAGACAACTCCTTTCCCAATGAATGTGGAAAATTACATGGTGAAAGCAAAGCAGTTGCTTTAGGGACAGCTTCCCCCAAACAACACAGTGTCCTGAGATAGAATAAGCTCCACAGCCCCAGCAAGGAACAGCCATAGAAGTTATGCCTGTGTCTGCAGCTTTTAGTCTTTACTAAGATATGATAGCAACTCTGGTTTTAGACAGATAGATAGGGGGTACAGGGCCATACTACAATAGCTCTGCCTCACACCTGTCGTCTACCACTCTTCTGGGACAAACTGCTATTTAAATGGAATTTCTCCCCAACAAGAGTGCTTGGAAAAGATTGGATGTGCAAAAGCAGAGGCCGTGGCCAAGGACTGCTGTGGCAGAGCACTGCAATTCTTGGGAGGCTGCTGTCTGCAGAAGCTGCACTGCCATCTCTACAGGCATTTGTTATCAAAATCCCATCATGTCATTGCCCTAGGCAACTTCTTGCTTTTCCTAAGGACTTCCCTGGTGCCTAACAACACACAAACCAGATTTCAAACCAGTGCTCTTCCCATTTCTGACACCTCTGTTGCATCCCAGCATCAGCATCATTTTGAAATCATTCAGAAATCACTAGCAGTAAACACTGTAGTGACTGGGTCCATTCTTGCCTAAAAATATGACCTGCAAAAGGTATTATCCCCATTCAGTTAATTCATGTTAGCTGGATCTGGCCTAAAGTTCTGCTTAGCATAATCAAGACAGCAGGAGATGAGAGTAATAGTCTTTACAGGTTTTAACATGAAAAACTTTTCAATTAAGTAGTATTTATCTTAGGAAAATGTTAAAGATTTTCTCCTACCTTTTGTGTTACTATTGTTTGATAAAGGCAGTTCTTGCAAGACTGTGTAAAATGCATATTTGGTTGGCTATATTACGCAATGTAACAAGTCAGAAATGTTCTGTCTTTGATAATGAAAGAATTTTTGAGCAGAGAAAAAAATGTGGAGAGCTTGAAGCACATTGTGTCTCTCTTTTCTTTTTTTCTAACCTGCATTTTTCTCTTGTGCCTAGTGCTAAAGCAATTTTTAAAGTAGTTCACTGTATTTCAGAGAGGCAGTTACGATCTCCGTCATGCAAATTGTCCAAGCAGTCATTTAAAAGCAACACTTTTTGTTCTTGTCAAATGGAAGGGCAGAGAAAATGAGCAATTTTCCCATCCCATGGGTGATATTGAAAGGGGTGGGAAATTCACCCAACTGTTAAAATCTTAACAGATTCCAACAGAGTCATATTTCTCCTTTTTATTCCTCCCTTTTCTTCCTTTTATTATTATTATTTTTTTTAAACCTAGAACACTTTCACTCAAGGTCTCTAGCTGTGACCAAGCTTGCTGTAGTCATGGTTAAAAAAAAATACATCTGTATTCCCTTGTAATGCAGAAGCCAAAATTTATCACCGCTTCTGAACTCTAAAGGTATTGAACAAAATTTTCTTCCCACTTTATGTTTCCGGTCTTTCACTGATAACTCAGAGATGGTACTGTTAAAATTGTTTTGTAACTTGAGGTAACTTCACAGAGCTACACTGAGGAGATGACCTTCAAAATAAAAGTGTTTACCCTGAAAATATTTTATTCTTGGAGAGTTAAAAGAAAAAGAAGAAGTTAAGGTTTTATTCAGAAACAGTGGCAAAACTTTATCATTGCCACTGAAAAGAAGACCTTGATACGATCCTTGTGAAAAAAATTAATAATGAATTTTTCCTTTATTTTTCTAATGTAGGATGCATTATTGCTAAGCGTAAAGTGCATGCATAGTGAATTCAATATTTCTTCCTTTATTGGCACCCCCTCCTAAATAAAAGCCACATGGCAGAAATAATTTATTTCTGAGAAAACATTTGTGCTAACATTCCTTTTTGCTGGCATGGGACTAGTAATGTAAGCACAGGTACAATAAGGAGGTTCCTTGAGTGATTTATTGCCTCATAACATTGTGTGCTCTGGGATTTTTTTGTCTCATAGGGCATGCCTCAGTTGCAAACAAAGGGATGGCTGCACCGCTGTAGGTATCTCACAGTGAGCTTTAACTTAACTCCATCTGATATTGAAAGCAGAGTGGAAATCTGTTGAAGCATAGGGTTTGGGAAAGACAAATTTTGCAGGCTGTGCTGAACTTCCTGCTGCAGCAGCTATGTTGATGATGGAAATTTAACCCTTGCTCATGCGTTTCTTTTAACTGCAGTGCAGTCACACTAGCATGTCTTTATTCCTGCTAGAATTCCCTATTCTCATCAATTGTTCCCTGTTAGACTGAATCGTAGGATGAGAAATCCACAGTCAGTGGTTTAATTAACAAGTAATTTTTAGTATCCTGGTTTTAACTTGAGATTTTTCTAAAAATTTGGCTTGGGAGGTAAATTTCTCACTGCTGAAAGGAGATGGCCAAATGATGTGGCAATTACCCTAATTAGTGCATGTTCAATAGCAATATTGTGGAACACCACACAAGAAGTTGCCTGGAAGCTCACACTTAAAGAAAATATAATAGGTTTATTCCCTTATTTTTAATTTTTCTCCTCAAATATTTTAAAGGAAGATACTCCACGTGCTAGAATTGATTTTTTTTTTTTTTAATGCAGTATGAGGTATTAGTAACTCATTTTAAAGAAGAAATTCAATACAGTGACTTAAAGGATGAGACAGCAGTTCTGTCCTCACTTATTTGGTTATGGCAAAGTTCCCAGAGCCTGTTCCATGCAGGTATTTACTGTGTACACCCTGTAGAGTACAAATAAGAAACTGCAACTTAAGAAAAATGAGTGTCAGGAGATTAAAAATGAAACTAAAGCTCCTGTTGGATGGAAGATAAATCAAAAGAGCACTTTGACTTCTTCTATTTAAAAATAAAATAAAAATGACAATCATAAAAATATGGCAATAGCAGTTGATATGCTGAATAAGCAAGTGAAGAGCTACAAATCCCAGGTGGATTCCCTGCTCATCTTCATTCTCAATTTATTGTACTACATGATGCACTACAAAAAATGTGACAAAATTCATTTTTTTAATACATGCCTAGCTACATAGCATATGAATTCTTCTAGCTGCCAATTTGCCACATTCCTGAGCTGCGATAACCCCATATTATTTCAGTTTTCCTAGCTACTTTGGGGCAGAAACTGTTAATCTTTTATTCCCATTTATGCAGCTGTTTCTTGAGGTAGACATGTGAGGTAGGCAAAGTGAGGATCAAGCTACTAGACCCATATTAACTTGCTTCTTGACCAAACATATTGTTCCAAAGACAAGATCACTACAATTAGTCCTTGTGGCGTATCTTTGTTCTCTGTAAAAGACCCATCAGAACACAGCGGTGCAAATTATGTCTGCATATTTTCCCAAGGATACCACATATTAATCCATTATAACAGTGAAAGCATCACAGAGATGTAAGTGATTCAAATATTTTCTGAAGATTAGTGAAATTCAGCAGTTTGGTAAAGTACGTCACAGTGAAAGTGTATTGCATAGCCCACACATGGTAAATATACAATGACTAGAGAGCAAATATTTGTAGTTTGTTGCAATATTAGGTTATGCATGAGTGCAACTGACTGAATGAAAAGCTTCATAATAAGTATTGATACCTGGAGGTAGAGTAGAAAGCAAAAGTAACTAAGACAAAGGAAGCTGAAATAATTCAAGAACATTTCCGTTAGATAGGGAACAGATGTAACTGTCAATACATACATAGTACAGGTATTATTTATTTCTGTATTAAGGTCACAGTCTACATAAAATGTGCTTATACTTGCATGCAAATTGAAAAAAAATGGTAAATTATTTCAAAAAATTAGGTTGGATATTTTTTTCAAGGTCAGAGTATTATCTTTCTTCTTTCTTCCTTTCTTCGTTTCCCCAATTCAATTCTTCATTCTTTAGTACAGTAAAAATCTACAAACTGTGAATGTGAATCAAATATAAACTGATTATTTAGACATGGATTATTTAGTTCATGAAGAACTGCAGCCTGTGAGAAGAACCCACGTTGGAAAAGTTTGTGGAGAACTGTCTTCCATGGGATGGACCCTGTGCTGGAGCTGGGAAAGTGTGAGAAGTCCTCCCTCTGAGGAGGAAGGAGAAGCAGAAACAATGTATCATGAACTGACCGCAACCCCCATTTCCCATCCGCCTGTGTCATTTGGGGGAGGGAGGAAGAGAATTCAGGAGTGAATTTGAGCCTGGGAAGAAGGGAGGGGTCAGATAAAGGTGTTATTAATTTTGGATTTATTTCTCATTATCATAATCTGATTGATTGGTAATAAATTAAATTATTTTTCTCCAAGTTGAATCTGTTTTGCCCGTGCCAGTAATTGCTGAGTGATCTCTCCTTGTCCTTATCTTGACGCATGAACTGTCTGTTGTATTTTTTCTCCCCTGTCCAGTTGAGGAAGGGAAAGAGAGTGGCTTTGGTGGGCACCTGGTATCCAGCCAGGGTCAGCCCACCACACTGATCCAGGTTGGCATATGACTACTCATTATGTGCTGGCTGAGTCATATGAACTGATATTTTGGAATTGTGGTAGTAAAGTTTTCCCAGCTTCCTAGCCACTTTGACTGCTTGCCATACCATGTTTTCAGAGACACAATTTATCTGGCTACCTATCCACTTCTGGACCTGAATTTTCATGACACTGTGCAGGCATTCAGGGATGCTTAAAATAGGATATATTTTGGCTCTGTCTCTCTTAATGTACTGAGATAATGGTTCATCTACCTTGCTGAATGCTGAAACAGAGACTGTTTTCTATTATACTTTCAAGACTTTTGGTGCTAGCAAGTGATGAATAATGAAAGAATCTTTCCTTCAGTAATGGCTTTATATAACAAAATCACTTGATAAAGCAAGAAATTTCAGAAGGTGAGGGGAGCTCTTAGATTTAAAACTAAAGCTCTAGACATGAATATCTCAAGTACATAAATGGTTCACTGCTCTGACAGGGTAGAATGTCTAGTAATTGACTGTGTTAGTAGGGTTCGGTATTGAAAGATCATTACATAAGCAGGAGTAAGTCTATGCATTGTAATCACAGAATAAGAGTTTCTAAAGAGGTGGTTGCTGGAGTGTTAATAACAAAGATGAAAAGTTGGTAATTCTTCCAAAATGGAAATCACAGAAAGTTTCACATGTGCATACAAGTCAGGCAACTGTCTGAGAGAAACCTATTTCAGAATTTTCTATAGGCTTGGGACTGCACTGAATTTCTGGGTTGTAAAAAATGCTTCAATTACTCTTTAAACATAAAAAATCTTAATACACTTGGAAAAGCTCCACTGATGTGTTTTTCTCTGTTCTTTTCTCCTCTGTTTCATTCTGTGGAGAAAAGGAAAAGTGTTCCGACTGAATTTTTACAGAACTTTCAGAAAAAATGTTATAGCCTTGCAGCAAACCCTGATGAATGATTCAAATACAAAACCAATCTGATACCTGCATTTGACTTGCTAATAATAAAAAAATTTTCTGTTCATGCTACCACTGCTGCTGCTCACTCCTGCTAAGCCAGATGTCTGTTACCCATCCTTCTGCATGCAAATAAAACAGCTGTCTTTTAGAAAGGCTTTTTCATCTTGTACTGCACCAGGTTTTAACATCCAGGGCCAAACTCACATCTGGCATAAGCTCCATTGAAGACAATAGCTTTTACACTAGGAATGATTTTGACTTGCGATATGGAGACAGATTTTATGACTATGTGCTATAACACGATCAGACTTTATTCTGAAGCTAGCTTGTGTTTTGTCTTTGGTTTAGCCATTTTTGGGTACGTAAAAATGTAGTGCCAAAGGTGGCATGAATTAACATGCCACTAGTGAGTCCTTTTTTTTTTTCTCCCCTCCAATTTATATTCTTGTGCTCAGAATTGGAATCCTTCTTGGCAATATAATTGTAATGCATTGCTGTAGCTGTGGTTTTAAACTGCCTCTTGTGACTGTTTATCTAACTTAGGTTTCTCTGACAGTGTCTGTCATTATGTTACATATGGATTGCTAGTTTGAAAAATAAAGATTGCACAATTTTTACTGCTGAATGGAACACATATAAGGTATTATAGGGAAAATAAAAACATATAGTTCAGTTACAGGTATTTTAACCAGAGATCTCACAGAACATTAAAATACTAGTTTTATTAAACATAAAAAATGCTTTCCATTGTATTATTTTACCTGCTAATGGAAAAACTACAGTTCTGTGGAATTGTTACTGACCCAAGACTTCAGAGTACATCAGTATCATAGTCATGAATAAATTTTTGGTTGCATTGTAGTTTTGCAAAATAGAATTGAACAAAGTAAAATCCTCTTCATTTAAAAGGGATTAAGATTTCACATCAGAGTTTAAGATTTACCTGTCTGCTTTACTTTATTTCAAAGTGTCAGATAAATGTAGTGGCCTTGACATGGTGGGAGTATTTCGGCATACCTAAAATGTAGCTATATTTTAAAGAATGTAAACAAATCCCTAGGTTGAAAGAAGGTGTGATACACAGCATCCCCTGAAAGCAATGGGAGATTTTGAGATTCTGAACATCTCCTCAGAGACCAAAGTTTTGCTATTGCTGGTCATGAGTTACACCTACACATTTTTGATACAAGTATTATGACACACCAATGCCTTCTACTGTGGTTACTTGGATGACCAACAAAGTGGTATGAATTTCTGCTTTTTACCTAAACATAGGTTTCCTGTCTTTCTCTGTATTTCTTATAAGTACATTCCCAATAAAAGGACCAGAGAGATTATGATGATGACTGTAGTATTCCCAGTGAAGGAAATGTAGTAAAATCAGTACACTATTCTTAAGTAAAGAAAAACAAAATAGTTCTTTCTCCCTGTGCAGTGGCAACAAAGATGAGTAAAGTCTATAATGACTATGATTTAAATCTACTTAAATGAAAAAGTAGTCTTGTAGTTTACTTTCCTTCAGAAAAAAAAAAAAAAAAAAAGAAGTAATGGATGCTTTGTTTTGATTCAGAGTAATGTTTCACACTCAGGGAACCTCTGGCCTCACTGCAGTACTCAGTGGATAGCTGGTGTGATTAGTTGAAAAGCACTTGGCCATTGCAATGAACTGGACTCTGAAAAGTCTGAATAACTTTTGAATATTTACTTCAGCATGTAGGTAGTACTTGAATCAGTGAATTTATTACAAGGGAAACATCTCAAAGGGAACACATGAATCATAATACCTCGGAATGGAAGGTTCCCTTTTGTGCTTTTCAATCAAATCCCATGATGTGAGTTGCTGTGTCCACCGAAGATATGACATCAACACAAAATTTAAATGATATGTGATATTGTCACTCAGAGGAATTCTGAGACAATGTAATGCCTCCACGGCATAGCAAGCCTCTGAAATAACATTTTTATCTGTTGCTTTCTAATGCACTAACCAAGAGAAGGCTATTGTCAAAAATGAAAATAATATCAGATAATGTTTCATAGCTGTGGGTTTACTGGAAGTACCAATGGATTTAAATAGCTTTATTATATGACTAATCAATTCTAGCTGGTCTTATCCTACTCACATACTTTTTGGCCATTAAAAGTATCATTTGATAAGACATAGGTTTATGTCTTTGTTACTTTGAATCTCATTAGATTGTAAATTCATATCCTGGTTGACCATCCATATGTGATTTTCTTCTCTTTCACAAAGAATCTTTTACTGTCACCAATACATTTTACATAGCTCAGCTCAGGTTCCATATTTTCTGTAGTAGAATAATTATTTTATTCACTGAGAGGCAATTTCAGTATTTCTCCTACCAAGTTATAGATAATATTTGGCATTCATGGATCTGATGTTAGTTTTCTAAACACAGAAATGTTGACAATATTTAAAGAACAGAGGCACTGGAAGGTTCATGTCCTGTATTTTAGAACAGTGTATCATGGAACACCCTACTAAAGCTGAGTTTTGGTTAAGGTAGGATCTGAAAGATGGTTTGGATCCAGATTCTGCTGTATTAGCAGAAGTATAAGAATCCATACTAAGTTACTACTTTGGGAACTCTGAATTACATAACCATCATAAGATTCTCGATGTGCCAACATGTGGGAGTCCACAGCTGGTCTGAGGACTTAGAAGCTAACTTTGAGCAGCAGATAATGTTTTCTTAAAGCAACCTTGTGCAACAGACAATGTTATGATATTTTCTTAGAGCAGCGACTGGGAAACTTTTAAGTTAAACAGTATCAGAGAGCGAAAAGCGATAAGAAACTGAACAAACACATTCCACTGCGGTAAGCTAGCAACAAATGGGCACATCAGTGGGAAGTCAGACACCTTGATCACTGACCAATTAGCATCTTCAAAGAAGTAAAAGGACACCATTTTGCACGAATTGCTTTTAGCAGCCTTCTGATAGACAGCACTAGGGGTCAACCCCTAGGGGCTTGAAGTGTATAAAACACAGCCATTTCTGTTAATAAACGTCTTCAGTTTCAACTCTCATAGAGTCGTCCTGAAGTCCGTCTCTTTCCCATTTGTTCGGTACCAACATGCACCAGTAAGACATTTTGAAAACCAAGGGATATTGTGTCATGGTGCTGTGCTTTCTTTACATAGAACAGGTAGTAAAACAGTGTCTGAGATTGATTCACCACTTCCCAAAGAACAAATCTTGCAAAACAAACAATAGAATGTCCAAGAAGAGCTAAATCACCTTAAAATTCTTTATGTTTCTATTATCAAGCAAGTATTTAAAAATAAAAATCATCTATCACAATAATTTGTTTTATAAGTTCACTCGGTAGAGTTGAGGTTACAGTTCAGATTCAAGACATTTGTAGAACAGTCTAAGTTCATCTATGGTGCCACTTCAAAAAGTAACTTGAAAGTACTGGAATCCACTGTTGCTGTGGCTCATTGCTTTTGGGGAGACCATGGCCTAATGCAATGAAGTGAATGCAAAAACTCCTGCTGACATTGCTTATGGTTTGGATCAGTCACTAAAGAAAGAAGACTAGCCTAAGTTTCTGTCTTGCACTAAAACTTGTTTAACATAAAACTGAAAAAAATACCCAAAGAAATTATTAACTTAATTTTGATTAGGCAATTCTGTGTCAATTATTTCTAATTAAGAGGAATTATTCTTTCCCAAATTAATAGCTTTTTATTTACATGTCTACGAACTTAAACAGAATTAATTATCAACCTGGGCACTTATTAATAAACAGAGGTCAAGTGCCATGTCAAATTGCTTGTCACATTTTGTCTTTTTCTCATAATTTAATTAGGAAGGGGTCAACTTTGAAAAAGCTTAGACTACATTTACAACCTAAACACTGGATACTTATCTACATTATCTGTTGATCTGCGTTTCTGAAAATTGGCTTAATCATGAGATATCTGCTACTTTGCCACTAGTAATGCATTAAGGAGAAAATAACTTTCCCTATAACTTTTTGAGAGCAAAAAAAAAGACAGACTGAGCTGCATAAACAATATCAAATGCACTTATATTAACTGGTGATATTGGACTCCTTTTCGTTTGCTTCCTAATTTTTTGCCAAAGGGATCAGTTCTGAAAAAAAAAGTGTAACTTCTTTTTTTAAAAGTTCATTGTAGTAAATATGCATGCTGTATTATCAGCTTTTTCTAAAGGATATACTTTTATGGGAATGCATCCCATGATCTACATTTCCTCAGTTCAGGGTCTGGAGCCATTGCATCCCTACATATCCATATAAAGTATATGTGGAGAACAAAGATCAATGTCACATTGACATCTGTGAGATAGCAGATGAATTTTCTCAGGAACATTTTGGGTTTTTTCAGTTTCTATCTGGAGATGACAAGTGAGTTATGGATCACAATGCATGTGTGGTGTATGTACATGTATCATACAGCTGATCTGGAGGTACACAAGTCCAACACCTGAAATCTATTCCGCACTTGTAGAATGACTTTATGTTACATGCACTGTGAAATGAGATATACCAGAGCTGTTCTGCCAAAGTCCTTGCAGTCCCCAGGAGGCTTGTAAAGCTGCACTGTGCAAATGCAGAATCCCCCTGTTTAGCAAATACAACACAGACATGTGGTTACACAGGAATTCTTCAGAAATTCTTCAGAAAATCTAGTAGTGGAACTTAAAACTTTTGACTACTATTACAGTCCATAATCATAGGAGTGACAAGGACAGAACTGAGTTATTTTTCTTAAGAATGATGTGTATAGACAGAAACTTTGAGCTTAAATGTTTGTCTGGAAAGTGACTTTTTTCTTCCAATTTGTGAAAATACTATGTAAGCTTCACCTATGAAATTTTTGTACTTGCTGTCTTCCACCATTAAAGTGTACTGGTGCAATTCTGCTGACTCACTTCAGTTCCAAAATTTAGCACACTGTTCTTTTCCAGTATTCCCTCTACTTGAAGCAAAAATTGCCATTTAGAACCTATGCTGTGGTATTTTTTGGATATGAACCAGGGATTAGGATGAGTTATTCAAATTTATTTTCAGGTACAAAATAAATGGTCTTTGAAACTAGTTCCTTGGGCTGCTTCACTAAGTCATTGTTCCATTTACCTCCCTTCAGTAGGAATAAATATTTCTCTAAAATAAGCCCTTTCTGTTAAATGTCTATGGTAGTCTGCTTGGCAGCTATAGTCACAGTTTTGGGTCACTGTGTTGGAATTTGAGCATATATGTGTATATTCCATGTCACCTCTGACACTATTATGTCATGAATTGAATGCACAAGTGAATTGATGATGGTGGTGATTTATTCTGATAGAAGAGACAGTGTGACCTGAAGGTAATTCTTTACACTAAGGACACAATATATAATTAAGAACATTTATGAGCTTAGGACCTTTTCCTACACCTTTTTTCCTGTATTTTCTCAAAGCTTTACCCTTAATGACCTCTCTCCTAATTGAAAAAATGTAAAGTCCCCATAGATGTTGGTTGAACTAACTCACCAATGTAGAAGATATACAGAGAGCATAAAACAGAGAGAGCATGTAATTACTGTGCGATAATCTCAGCTGATATAAATCTGTGTGGCTTTGATGATTTACACCATCAGAGAAGTTGGACCAATATTTTTATTTCTACTAAGGAATACCAAAATGTAAGGAGTACAACTCAAAATGTCAAGTTCTTGTTCAGAGTTTTATAATACATACAGCATGACAACAGCTAATGAGGGTCATAAACAAGAAAAACTGGTGAAGGTGTGTTGTTAAAGCTGGTAGGGTTGTGAGTACATTGTCTCAATACCCTGTTTTCATGAACTCCATTAATTGTAACTACGTTTTCAACTTTCTATGTAATAATGGCAAAAAAACTATTAAAGGAGGAGGTGTTACACCAGATCATGGATATTTTGAAGGTTATTTTGTGATTTCAGAATAATTCGAGAGTACCTTGCTCCATTCTAAGATCCCTAGAGTTGCAAGGTGTTCTGAGACCAAAAGCAGTGCTGAGTCTGCTGAGATGAGGTTAATCCAAACGGATGTCATACTGGAATTGGGGGGATTTAGAGATGGAGCATGGCATACTTCATTAGAGGCCTGTAGCAGCTTGGACTGTGAAGTGCAATATAGAGAAACACTCCTTTTTCTTCATCCTTCCCCTCTCCACAGAAATTTTGTCTTCATAACTAGGATTACTTGGTCTTTAACTAATGTAAAATTAATTTAATTATTCCAGATCATACCGATAGCATTGTCAAAACAACTGTTGAGCTCGCACAGGTTTATGGGAAAATCACACACCAAGGGTCACATACACTTATATGTTATTTATATTCCTGCTACACCAGTTGTGGATGTCCTGCAGTGATTTTGACACTAGATTAAGGGTGGTTAAAGCTTCTCTGGGAAGAATCACAAAATGCAAATCACTTTGTACAATGAAAACCTGAAGAGTAAACATCTGAATTTTTATGTAAAAAATAAATTCTTTCTTAATTCCAGATGTACACAATGTCATGTTTAGTCATTGATGTTACTTGATCTAGTGAAATGACAGGAGGCATTAGACTAGATGATCTTTGACAGGTTCCTTCCTGTCAAAGTCAAACAACTCTGTGATTCTACAGGATGAGAAGATTAAGTACTGTAAGACCCACATCTCAGGTTCTTTGAGATTTCAGGATAGATGGAGTTGTACAAATCTTATTTCTGTTCTCACCAATACTAGTATTTAATTTAGTTCTTTGCCCACATCAGGTTTTAGCTGCTTTTAGTAACTCAGTAACTAGATCTCTAATATTTTGAGACCTGGATGATCCTTTTTCAGATGTAGATTTCCTGAGTACTATCTTAGGGTCTAGAGAGAAAAAAATTGTTCAGAGTAAATGAAGATAAAACTGTTGTTTTCTTGGAAGCGAATAGTTAGAAGTAAACTGAAACACAACATCAAGGGCTTCCATTTTCTTTTGATTTCCAAAATAAAGAGATTATAAATTCATGAACAGTTTATAATTCCTCAGGCTGGATGCCTTTTTAAGTTTGGAAAAGATACAGATACAAAGCAGATTGTCTTTGGCCTTTTACAACTTATCACTGAACTTGGATGAACTGCTTTAAGGTGAAAGGACAGAACGGAGTTCATTTAGGCCCTCATTTGATGAAAGGCAGAAGATTGTGATCAAGAGCATATAGGATTGGACTTGGAGGAAAGGCTGACATTTTTATGGAATAATGATGATTAGTAAAACCTGGCTTTTCAAAATTATCTATGAACAGCTCTGCAGCTAAGAATTCTTGGTGTTCACAGATTTATAATCTATGAACAGAAAAAGAGCAGATACTTTCATTGCTAAGATATCTCATTTTGAGAAAACTTTTCCATATAGTTGGAAAACCTGCATATCCTGAGAGCAGAAGTGAAAGAGGTTTCTCAGTCATTTTCACTCTTATGCTGTTCCCTGGAGCCCCTGAACACTCAAGAGGTCACATATTAGAAGAACTAGAAACTGCAATAGGAAAAGAATATCTACAATTTATTCTTACAGCACAGAAGGAAACCCCACAATTCACCAGATATTGGAGGAACCAAGCTTCTGCACATTTTTCTTTCATCATATTTCTTGCAGTGTATTTCTATGACTTGCACTTGTTATTTCAAACTCAGAAATACTCAAAAAATTACATCAAATCCTGAAGCTAAGAGCACTGATGATCATTTAAAAAGGCTTTTCCAAAAGCTACACAAATTAATTTCTAGACTGAATAAACTAGGTAAGACTCTAAATAGTGTAGCCTATCTCTGAAATCTATCAAATGTACAATTTAAAGAAAAAAAAAATTCTATCTTGGCCTGTGACTGAAGAAAATTAGGCATGTGTCCACCTAAGCAAGACACACAGTAAGAGGACCGTGTGCGGAACCAGTGATGAGAACACTACATCTCTGAAAACCTTTTCTTTTGGTGTAGAGGAAATTACTTCAGACTTGTTCTTGTTTGGTCCCATAAACCAAATGCCCATTTGTAGCAGGAATGCAGTATGTGCTTCCCTAGGTCATACCTTCTAGGAATCCTGTTCTTTGAGTCTGGGATTTTTCCACTATGTGAACCAAAGACAAGTAAGTGGAGACAACTGTGAGATTCACGTTGAAAGCACGTTCCTGAGGACTTTAATGTAGACACACTGTATGTCTTTTTTGAAATCTGCCTATGCAAATGGTTGCACGTACTGAAAGAGAGGAAAGCTGAAAGGGAGGAACATGAGAGATAACTGAGAGGAAAGGTGGCAAAAAAGCTGAGATGTCTAGTATGAAAGAAAAACAAATTACAGAAATAAAGTCTGCAATCTAGCAGAGTCATGATATAGTGATTGTACATCAAAAAATTTTTAATTTATGTCTTTTAACTCAATTTAAAAGTGCAAATATATATACACACACATATATTTATATGTAACCCTTTCATGGTCAGACAAATACTTCAGCACAGATTACTACGCTATATGGCCTAGGAAGGACTTCCTCTTTGGGTAACTATCTCCTTCATGTACTTTCTTCCACTCGTTTCTACAGGATATCTGATATACAATCACTGTATCATGATCCCATTACATTCTAGACTATATTTCTGTGATTTCTTTCAGATCCATCTGTTTCTTTTGACTCAAAGTGACGCAGCAGCTGCATCTGAAATGTTCCTAATCCATATGTGTTTATTATACTGTTAAATGTCCTGCCTTTAAACAAGCAAAATCCATATTGGGAGGATTGTGGGAGAAGTGAAGCTAGTAGGGTTTTTTGGGGGGGGTGTTGGTTAGTGACCTTTTAAGACAGTTGTTTATAACACATTCCAAGGGTAAAGTTCTCAGTAGTGATGTTTATCACTATTCTACTCAGCTCTTGGGAGAATGTGCTGGCATTGGTTTTAACAAGCAGTGTCAGCATTTCTAAGTTTATGTCAAAATGCTGTGGAAACCTCTCCCTCTCTTTCCTTTGTTCTTATCCCACTTCCAAAAATAATGTTATAGGAGGACCTTAGAGACTGAATCATTCTTCAGCATCTAAAACACAAGGCAGAGCAATGAAGATAATGAACATATACTTGGACAGGATAGGCCAGATCAAAAGGTCTCCCTTCTTTATGCAGCTTTCCACACATTGTCACACAGTGTTACATATCTGTTTTATTACTGATTTGGTTCACCTTCTTTGTTATCACCGCAGTGCTACCATCTTAATCGTTACGTTTAATACTACTACTTATCATTTTTTAACAAGATTTGCAATAATTCCTTCATTTTAGGTAGAGACAATCATAATAAAATCATAGTTTGATGACACCTTGATTTCTGCTTCCTTTAAATCTTGAAGACACAAAATATCCAAAGTAGAGGGTTGCAACCTTTTCCACACCTCCTGTGTCTCCCACAGACATAATAAACATGCTTCCTAGGACATAGTTTGTGGAGAGTTAGCCCTTTCAGTTTACTTTGGGGACTCTGAACAAAAAGAATTTGTCTTCTTTCAGACAGTCCTGCCACAAGTTCCTGTGGTGCCAGCATCACCTGCTGGACACAACGGACGGAGACAGCTCCCTCAGTGGCCCTTCACATGGAAGGACACCACTGAGAGAGCTCAGCAAAATGCAACCAGCCCCAACAGAAGCCACACCCAAGAAGAAGCTCTTCCAACTGATCGGCTCCTGGCTAATATAGCCCTGGCCTCACCCACCACCCCCAATCATAACCACCTGGATGAGGGCAGAGCCACAAAGACACAGGTGGGCCAGATTCTGCCTATGGAAGATGAAGCCAATATAAAAACCAAAATATCTGCTAGGCTGTGACTCATTTACAGGTCATCTCCAACTTGGGGCCCATAACTCAGGTCCCAGCACTTCAACTCTGGAGAAAATTGCTACGGGATCTATGACAATCACATGTATTGAGGATATATAGAATCTTCAAGCATTCAGAATAGCATCATTTCTCCATTACCTAAACCAATATCATTTTCTGTTCTTATTAACCTTTAGAAGAAAACACAGAAAACAATCCTAGGAAAACAATTTCTCCTCTTTCAGTGTTAAGAAAATAAATTACATTAACATAACACCCCTTAAAATTTAATGAAAGATGAATTAGTGAATCAAAACAAAAGTTTAAAACTTTTAAAAGTTGCATTTTTGTTCCAAGGTCTCATATCTCCAGTATATTGGATGGATCACTCTATGAAGAAAAGTATGTTACAATTATTTGCATAGGAGTTCTGACATTCTGTCTCCTCTTTGAAATGCTGAAACAACACATCTAAGAAGGGACATCTAATGTTACTAAGTAACATCATCACTTCAGTCATTTTCTTTCAACATTGCATCCTTATTTACAAGGAAATATTTGAGTCTTTTGTAAAACATCTCTTTCACTATCTTAGCATACTAAATTCTTTCACCAAAACTGTAGTGCTGATATGGACACCTGACAGAAAAAGGAAGATGAAACACACTGGGGAAACTATTTATTCTAGTGATATTAAAGAACCAAAGCATGCTTTCATTTCACATGATGACTTTTCTTTGGCAAAACATTAAAAATTATGGAGGGTCACTGAAAATATGGTCTTTCAGCAGCCTGGAGTCAGGTGTAATGTTTACTACATCTGACTTAGGTACCTGAGAGTTCTTTTGTACCATGGCTTAGCTGTGTCCCTTGTATTTAATGTGTTTTTCCACCCATTACACTCACTATGTAAGAAAGTGCTATTGTATGCATTTTAGAAGGAGTAGGCAAAGGCATGGGAAGGGTATGAATACAAAGGATTTAGGTACCTTGGTTGTGACATATCAGTGTCCAGTTTCTTCATAGTTATCTATGAATATAATATACTGGCTGGGCTCCCTGTACATTGAATGGATAGACATAATTGTGAACAATGTAGAATTCAGGGCACTAAAAGGTGAAAAATGCAAATCAGCAAATAAGAAATAGGAAAGAAGGCTTTGGATAGATACTACAATATTCCTTTCCTATTTGCCCTAAATATTTTCCTTTCAAGACAACTCTAACATGTCTTGGAACTCAGAGACAGGAGAAACAGCAGAAATACCTGTTTCTAGAGTATTTCTACAGCAATTAAGTGTAGGATTTTATTTTTCCTGAATTTGGATTTGTTAACTTTTCTCACAGGTGGGAAGTTCACTTTTATAAATCTACACCTTTCAGTGCCTCTTCCAGCTTCTACTGTATGAATGTTTTGTGAAACAACTGTGGGGACCAGTGACTCTTAAAATCTACTTCTAGATGCCTAAAATAGTAACTGTCATTCCCAAATCCTATTGTCCTAACAGATACACCTGCATTAACTAGAAATAGGTTTAGATTTGTAACTTCATCTCCTAAAACCTAGTTAATCTACCTACAGAACGTTCCTTTCTTTACACTTAAAAAAAAAAAAAAGTATATTCTAAATCCTAAAGAATAAAATTCCTTGGAACCTGGTTTATTGCAAAGCTTTTATAATATATGTTGCGCTATAAACACTTCTTCCTCTTTCTTGGTTGCTACCTTTTCTATCCTCATTCTTATATTGAATCTTGACATGAGTTTTTGTGCTTTAGGCTGATCACAAGTGCACTGGACAACACAATCCTTTACTCCTTTTCAGAAGCTGAAATAAGTGACAAGACAGACAATAGGAACAACTAAGAGGAGTCATAGAAACCCAAAATAAAATCAGCTTCAGTACAAAGATTGTAATAACATACTACTGATAACCTCAATTTCTGCCATTGCAGTCCATTCGTGTCAATATCCAACCAGACAATAGTTAATGAGTATCACACACGCAGCATACGTACAGATATAAGCAGCTTCCCACTCCCACTCTCTTATTTATCTGGTATTAACTGTATTCATTTGATCTTAATATTAAAAATAATGTTGTGCATAGGAGTCAACACTGGTGCATTTTTATATGTCAGAAGACATGTAGACTTCTTGATCTGAATCTCAAGTTTGGATGAAACATTTGTGGAATTATTTATAATAAGTTTTTTGGGAATCAACTTGTTCTGAGACAGTGCGTAGGTGGAAAAGAAGAAGTGAAAGATATAAATAGATTATTTGCTTCTGTTAGGTTTTCCAGACCTAGTCTTAGACTATTATAACTGTCATAATGACATTTAACAAGACAGGAAGTATCCTCATATGGCATAAGAATACCACATTGATGGTTTTCTTCACTTTCTTCCAATCAGTTTTGAAGAAGCTTTCAGGAATATCTCTCTCCAAAAAATTCCCAAATCCTCTGTTTTTCTAAGTATGATTTTCCATCTGTGCTCAGATAGAGCTAAAGAAGAGCTATATTATTTCCATATATTTAACATTCTGACCTTTTCAGGTTAATGTCAGAGGTATTGGCATAAATTTTTCACACTATAGTGAAGAAAAGACATCAGTAATCCAGAGGCAATGCTGTATATATGTACTTTCTAGTATCATGCTCAATCAAATATGTGAGGAATGTACACAAGCAAATGGAATTTTCACCTATTTATCCTAAAGAAACATAGCCAGTTTGGCTTTTTCTTTTTAAACAGAATGCAGTTAAGGTCTTAAAGACAAGAATATAAGAAAAACTGCATCAAGGGGAAAGAAATCTTGTATGAAATTTTTAAAAATGTGAAGAAAAAAATTAATATTGCCTAGTACTGTCAAGAGACAACAAAATCAATTCAGATGTAGAATCAACATCTTTTAAAAAGGGGGGAAATCCCCACTTTGCTATCCATTGCACTGAAAGAAGGAAAGTTAATTACTTTTTATTTTCTTTCAAGAGAAGGAAAGCCGTAATTTCATCTACCCTTAGAATATGGCTAGACCACAAGTATTTAAAAACAAGGCAACATCTGCAAGTCAAGCAAGAATGGAACAGATTCTGCCAAAAAGCTGTAATTTTCCTTGCTTGGTTCTTTGCTGTAAAATACATCAGGGGTATTATCAGATCATTCACTGACATCAAAAAGTGGTACTCACAGATCTGTCTGTCACAAACATAGTTCCTAATCCTAAATCTACTGTGGCCAAGAGAAAGATCCTCATTTGCTTCAGGGGTGAATTGTTTGAGAGCTAAAAATATTATTAAGCTCAGTACAGCTACAACAATGTATGCAAGCAAATAATTTAAAACTTTTATTTATATATAAAAACACAGTGATGAAAACGTAAATGTATTTACATCTGCCTATTCTATTTCATGGCAAGCTGTAAGCACTGCCTTTGTTCTACTTCAGAAAGAAAAGAACTGTGACCTTTAGACCTATTATCAAAATCGCTACTGTCAGGAAATTATTTTTTTTACTACAAAATGCGAACTGATTTGCAATTTAAGCTCATAAATGATTACATTCAATGTGACAATATAAATTTCATACACTTCCCAATTGAAAATTTAAGTGAAAACCATGGGTTTCAATGACTTCTGATTTAGGTGAAACAACAGACTTCAATCAATTTGCCTCTGTTTTACTGATGCTGAAAATACTCTGTCCAGGTTCAATTATGTTGGCTTGTTGGGGATGTAGTTAAAGCAATGTAAGTGTAATGTTCCTATATTTCTGTATTTGGATAAATTAAACACAGGGAAAACAGGGTTTCTGCTATTGTTTTGTATATTCACAATTTATCCTATACAGGGTTCAATTTTCAACCTGCCTAACACTGTATGGGACATAAACATGTGATTTACACATGCTGGGAGTTTTCAGCACTACTGTCATGGTTGCCCATGAACTTTTCAGTAAATTCCATAAATTAGGCACTTAAACACGTTATGGACCTTTATCTCCTTCTCACTTTGTACTTGCAAGTTTAAAGGAACAGATACCCTTATCTTAGATTTCATATATAGTGGAATACTCAACAGTATATTTTTTAAAATCTTAATAAATATTGTTGAAATTTGGGAAAATTAAATTAATTGTAAAAAAGAAATTAGCTGGATATCCAGTTATTCTAGTAGTACAGGAGATCTACATGTTAACTTACTCTGGTGAAAATTACTTTTCTTTTGTTGTTAATTTTCTTGGCCTACTGAAGGCTTCTTTAATGTGGGAAAAGTTATGTCTGTCAGGGGGTCTTCCTGCAGTGATGGTATAATCATTTTTCATCCATTAGGGTTGACAGTGATTTTTTCACTGTAACAACGCAATTCTTCCCCTTCCTCTTTTCCTAAGTGTATGCTGACATGGAAACAGACCTATCTGAAAAGCAGGCACCATTATCTCTTCCTGTTGTTTTCAGTCATGATCATCTTCCCCCTGTGCTCTTCTATAGCTCTGGACGAGAGCCGTGCAGGCTGAAGCACGGGCCACAGGCCATCCTGTGCATTTCAGCAAGTCCCTGCTCAGCAGCAATTGCACCCTTGTGAGGTGGTTTCAGCTCCTTGTTGATTGCATTGCAGACATTTTCTTATGCTGCATAAGCAGGGTTTTATTCTATCCCATTACAACTTTCTCATTGCTACTGAGGATAGCGCTCAGAAATAATACTCCTAACTGTCAGGATTAACTTCATTTTTATAATGAATAGGTTAACCTCAGCGTTGCAAAGGGTGTTAAAACAGCATGAGGATTACATAAACACAAATGCAATGTCTTTGTTGAAGAATTTGGTGATTACTGTGCCAATAACAGAGTTGCCTTAGCCTCCTACCATCCACACTTTCTCCTGTAGAGTATGCCTAGGTTACATTACACAGTTTCCTAGTGCTCCTGCTGTAGGAGTTTTTTGACACTGAGAAGCCATGTGCAGGAGGTGTGCTTGTCAGAGAGACACCCTTTGAGATGCTCTTTATTTGAAAGCAACCTGCCTTGTTGTGTGTTTGTTATAGAGCCACACTGTATTGAAGAGGCAAGCAAAGAATCATTGTTATCTGTCTACTATGACACTTGAAGGTTGTGCTTCTTTAGACAGAGCTGCAGTTGTGCTAAGATTGTATCTGTGCTGAATTCAGTTCTGGCCTCTGAGAAGAGTTTAGAGAATGAATGAGTGATAAATTTCTTAGACCTGGAAAGCTATTTCTCAGCCTATCAGCTCTACTCATAATCTGAATTATATGAAAATCACACAAATCCTCTCTTGTGATAACCCAGTCTATCCTGTATCACTGCCTGAAGTATACAAGTTATCTAGATTGCTGTGTGATTCACAAACCACAGGAATTTTTTGTTAGCTGTGCAGAACTGGTGCTTGCTGAAAAGGGATCAACAAATCACCAAGAATTATGCTTTACCTTAGCAATTAATGGTGTTTTCAGACTTATCATCAAATTCCTTTCTTTGTCTGATCAGAATGGGTAATGGTAGCAGCATAGACATTGTTCAGAATGTTACCTAATATCCTTTAAGGGCATGCACAAGTTTGTCAAGAACTTACTGCTTTCTACAGCAGAGTTTTCTAGCTTGGATAAAAGTATTGTAATGCATCCCTGACTAGGTTCATGATGGTCATCAGAAATTTATCAATACAGAAGTGTATTCATCACTGGTTTAATGTTTAGAGATGTCTTGGTGCCCTAAAGCTGTGGCTGTTAGAGTCATACTTTGTTCAAATATGTTAGTAGTGTTAACACTAGAGATTTTTCGCAGTACTTATGATTACTGTTTGAGCCATATTATACACACATATATATATTTGAATTCAAACACAGTTTTGCGTATTAAGGCAGCAGTAGCAGGCTGTGGGGTCCTGGTGAAACAGGTAATGTTTGATGCATATTTTTCTTCTCCCTAGTCTAGGCAAGTGTGAGTCATGACACAAACTGACATAAATGCTCCCCTCCTGTGAGAATCAAATGCTGTGTCTATCATCAGGTGGTATAAATAGCTTAAGTCAAGATAATGTCCATTTACATATATTTCTACACAGAATTTGGCTAAATGACAACTCATAAGGATATGATAACATTCTGCAAGTATTTGAAGGCCATAAACACTAAGCAGAGGGAGAAATTATATAGGGTGGCATAAGGAGACATAATTAGGAGCAATGGGAGGAAATCAAGGGGTGGAAAAATTAGGCTGAATATCAGAAACAATTTTCTGACAGTGAGATGTATTAGACTGTGGAAAATAAGTCTCCCAATGGACATTCCATTGCTCAACATGTTTAGACTGGACAAAGTACTAATACATATACAGCAGAGACTAATTTTGCAATGTCTGGTGTATAGACTAGAAACCAGAGACCTTTAATGGGGTAAAAAGAATTCTGCACTAAGAAAAGCAAACAAATCATTTTTTATCACATTCACTACATGCATGGATACGTCTGTATATTTTATGTATGTGTATTTATACATGCATACATACGTATACAGCCAGTATTTTTCTCCTTTCCTCTGAAAATTAAGACTTTCTCTTATAAAATCTAATCATCAAAAAATATAAACTCAGTTTATTGATAATCACTAATTTCTTTTTAGCTAGCTCTTAAATGCAAAAATGTTACATTTGCTAGTATTTAATGATTTGTTTTTCAAACTCAAGTTCACACTTTTTGTTAACCCAGGGAAAAAAAAATCACCTGCTTAATTTATTTTATTATAGAAAGGCTTCACTCTCCTGTTAGTTACAGAACTAGATAACCTTCTGGAACTTCGAGAATATTTTTGTGGAAGTTGATTTTAGGAATTTTTTTATTCTAAAAATAAATGAAAAAAACGCCCCATTTTAATATTTTTTTTTCAAATGAACAGTTAAGGTGCATTATTGTTCTTCCTGAATCCAGCTGGACTTTAATCACTAGAAGAAATGTTTCAGGCTAAATAAGCTCTCTTTGTGAGACTGATCACAGAAACACATTTCAAAAGCTACTTTTTCAGAACTCTCTGTCTTGAAAGACTTTTATACAAATCAGGGATGGAGATTGGGATATTTCTTATTTTACCTTAGATTGATGTGAGCTAAGAATGAGTTCTCAGAGTAGCTTCTTTCCTTTTTTTTCATTGGGTAATATGTAATTCCACAAAATGCAAATGTGAAGTACAGTCTGGAAGCCCAGACAGTGTATTTAGTTCCTGAGTATCTAGAAGGCAAACTATAAAACAAAATTATGCAAAACTGCTACATCTAACAACAAAAATTAGTGAGATACCAATAAGCAAACAACTCCAGGACCACAGACATATGCAGCTTGTTTTACTGAGCACTGTATTGATGCAAGTGACAGAAAAGTGGAAGTTTCATGGATTGTTGTTGAAATTACAAAAGAGGAATAAAATTACCAGAGTCAGAAAGGTGTAAAACTACAAAAATATGTTGGAAATATTTTGGTAACAAATTGTTCTTTTTTTACCAAGGAGCATGTATAACTTCTAGTACTTCAGAAGCTGTCAATCACCTACTTTTTATTATATACCTATTTCCAAATCTATTTCTTTGGCAAATCCTGCTACATGTATTCAGATATGTAATGTAGAATTTATTCATTTTTGATCCATTTCTCAGCATTCTTCTATACTGAAAGTAGACCTATATAGCTGACATGCCAATTGAGGGAGAAGTACAGAGAACATACAGACTTTTTAGCCACTTGTTCTGTCTACTACTGCCATAGCTTTTCTGCAAAGAAACCATCTATGGAAAATAGCATTGTTACCAGATGGTCCTTCTGTATGTCCATTCTGGACAACACTTTCAGCATCATGGAGTCTTACTAGCAAAATATTAGCTCACCATGAGCTGTATGAGAATTGCAATTCTGAAATAAACACCACTCAAAAGAAAAAACATCTGTTGCCGTTTTAAATACAAGCCTGTAAGCAACCTCAATATGCTACTACTGCAGTATAAGGAATAGCCTGTCTTATGGTATAAAAAGATCAGCCCACACACTCTCACAGTCCTAATTTAACCAAAATCCACCATTGCTCAAGTTGAAGGTATCTGCATAACTCTAGGAAATGTGCAGTTGAGAATTGCTACAGATATCACTCACAAGCTAACTTCCAAAGGAAATGAAATTGACGTTAATGCTTTTCAACTGCATTTTGATAACACTGTGGAGAGTTTAGACCTTTGTGTTTTTTTGCCTGAGTAACTTGAAATGTTCAAACTGTCACTACTAAGCAGTAGTAGTAAAAAAAACCTTTACACCTCAAGTATTGTAACATAAAGAATCTGATTTTATATCATTAGAATGATAGACAGTCTTGGTTATGGTAGCACAAGTTCTCAAGTGATGACAACTTCAAGTTTATGTCTTGTAATTTTTGTTTAGATAAATCAAATAAGTATACTGAGAAAAGAGAGGATTACACCCATATAAGTATTTCATTGTTTTAACACCACTTATGGTTGAAAGCTCTGTGATTTTTAGAAACACTATTTATTTACCTTCATAGGACACTCAGTGTACAGTGGATAAAAAATACTGGATTAAATTAGAAGTCAGCTAGAGAAATACGGCTTTTACTAGTGTGCCACTTCATAAATTATTGAGTCTTACAGGTGTTAAAGTTATCTCTAAATTTTATGATTTCAGAAATAAATATATTGTTTTACTATCTTCAGTGTTTACTACCTGC
This sequence comes from Coracias cyanogaster, assembly GCA_033124195.1. NCBI lineage: Eukaryota > Metazoa > Chordata > Aves > Coraciiformes > Coraciidae > Coracias > Coracias cyanogaster. Next base: position 22,574 of record JAVSBS010003926.1, on the reverse strand, counting down.
CAACAGAAGAGTAACAGAATTACAAATATATTTCTTGGGTAAGAGTGATACAGATACCATTTCAATTGTCTGTGCTGTCCATTGTGATATGGTTAAAACCAGTTTTCACTGATCAGGTGACCTGTCTTCAACTCTCTGCACTGGGAATTTTATGTTAAAAAGACCATAGTGCTTTGAGGATATCTCAAGATCTGCCACGCAGGATACATTTTACAGGTTGCTTACCAGGATTCTTCTCAAAATTTGTCTCTTGAGTATTTGTTGTGCTGGTTCAGCCACCATCATTTTATGCTGCCATCAGTTGCCTGATCACACAGGCCAAAACTGAATTCAGCAACATCCCCTTGGAAGTCTTCTTTCAAACAGCCCTGCCACAGGTTCCTGTGGGCCCAGGTCCTCCACCGCCCACTGTGATGCCAGCATAGACAGAGATGGCTCCCTCAGTGGCCCTTCACGTGGAAGGACACTACCGGGAGAGCTCAGCAAGATGCAACCAGCCCCAAAGGAAGGCACACCCAATGGGAAGCTCCTCCAACTGATAGGCTCCTGGTTAGTATAATCCTGGCCTCACCCACCACCCCAACTATGACCATCTAGGTGAGGGCAGAGCCACAAGTGGACCAGGTTCTGAAAGATGAAGCCAATAGGAAAAACAAAACATTCTGCCAGGTTGTGACACATTCACAGATCAGCTCCAGCTCAGGGCCCACAACTCAGGCCCCAGCACTTCAGTATTGCATTTCTTTCCCTTCTTTTGCTGACATTACCTCAGGAAATTAAGATAATTTTTTAAAAATCTATTTTAAAATGGTAAAGGATGCTTTTAAATAGAATAAGATTTTTGTTCCTTCTTTTTGCTACACTTTACTTTCTTCTTTAAGAAAATTGGTATGTATTATTTACTAATTAAAACACTTGAAAACAAATTAAAATCATATAAAAGTTTTTAGTTATCCTTTCATTTGATGCCTCTAAATATGAATCTGAAACATTTTAGAGGCTCATGAAAAACATTTGAAAGACAGCTGGTAAACAATAGAGCTTCACCGTATTCAGAATCCACTGACAACATATATGATATAATTCCATAATGTCGTATCATCATGGCTGATGTGATGCAATCTAATTAACTAGAAATAATTTTGGGGTTATCTTCAGTCCAGAGCAGAATGATACTCTATCTTTAATTTCATTTCTGATCTTGTTCAGACCTCCTAGAATTCAGGATCTATATTTGCAGAACAGGTGATGTAACGGAAGAACAGTTTCTGGTGACAATACATAGTGCCTTTAAAGCTTGTAAGATTCCCTTAACCCTAGTATCTGTAGGCTGACAGAGTCCTTAGGTCTGGCATGGACTTCTTGTCATCATAAGAGGAGTCTCAATAGCCATGTGTTGCATAGTAGTGCATTAAGGACAGGTGTATGTTGTTGATTTCCATTTTTAAAGCGGGACCCCCTGGATATGTGGTCATACTCCAAAATGTGTTCAATATAGAGGTGAAGTGGAAAAAATTTCTTCACCCTGAAAAACACATTCTTAACTTAGATGTGCTTTCCTGAGATCATTTTAATTTAACATAGCAGTAAACCCAGATATTTTAATTGCTACAGCTAAGCAAAGGCTCTCTTTGAACTGAAAATTGTCAAGCAAATAAGCTGCTTTGCAGACATCCATCACATTGAATACCATTCATTTTGTTATAGAGAGTCACTGCAGGTGTTGGAGAGTTTTAAGGATTTAGCCTGGTCAAAAATCAAGTTAACTTGCCTGGCTGCTAAATCACACAGAGTTTATTTATTTGAATTAGTGAAGCTGAGCTAGAAAAACACTTTTTTTTTTTCCTATAGACATGCCTGTTCTCTGTTTTCCTAAGTGGAGCTATTTTCAAAGGTTTATGGAGTTCAGAAAAACGTTTGAGTGTACAAACAACAAAACCTTTTAAAAAAGACAGTGAAAAATAAAACCCTGCAACTGCTGCAGTACAGGATGTTATTAATCCAATGAGCCTGAATGGGCTAGCTCTTGAAAAGCTGAAGCCTATAACGTAGTTTTTGAGGCATGCCTGGTGACCAGCATTTTGGCAGGACTTGAGCTGTGGTTCAGTGACACTAAATGGTTTGCATTAATAACCAAAAGACAATGCATGTCTCTGCATTTTTCTTTCTTTATTTATTTTCAAACTTTTTTATAAAGAATTAAAAATACTATAAATGTCACAATCATTTGGAGGTCTTAGAAAACGCACAATAAACACAGTATAATATCAATTTACTACTTAAAATATCCTGTTCACATGCTACAAAGGTTCAAGTGTTTGGAATGTTTTTACATTGAGACAGTGTATGTAGAAAAAGTGTTGCATAAAGGTATCATGAATTTTATTGTTTCAAACATAACAGAAGACACAATAACTAAAGAATTCATATATACTTCGCCATGGACAGAACCAGTTATATTACTTAATCTCTTCTTTCACTTCTACAGTAGTATTAGTGCACTGTGCATTCTTGAGCTGTCATATGTCATGGAATTTTCTGCAGAACTTATGCCTTCAGGCAAAACTGCTATTCAGCATTTTGGATTTACAGGGGCTTTGAGGGGATTTTTTGGCTTTTTTTTTTTTTTTTCCCTTTTACACTTATTCTAAAAAACACTAATCCAGTGTGATGGAGTGTCATCATTCTAAATTTCCAGATAGGCTGTAATAATAGTTTTAAGTGGCATGACTTTCCAAGATCTTGTCACTCAAAATTACAAAAACTCTTAATGCCATACTCACAGCATTTTGAATCTTTCCAATGCATTATAAAATTCAACACTTTAAAGAGGGAAATAACTATTCTGCACCAGCAAGACATCAGAAGACTATTCATGTTCTTTGTCTACTGGGAGGTTCCTGTAGGTTTTTTTTTTATTTTACATGTGGTTATGCAGTTGAAAAGGCAGTGGCAGTTAAGGACACTGTAGTTACCCACTGCATTCCCCCTGGGGAAGACAAATTTCTATCTGGAGAGCACACGCTCCTGAAGCAATTCAATGTCTCCCTCTGTGATTGAAATAGTTGCACCTGCCACTTCATGGTGGGGTTGCTTCCCTCAAGGGCACATGCAGCTCTGGAAGCTACTGCTTATGCCTGGTTGAATTAGCTTATGGCACCAAGTCCAGACGTACTTAACACATCTAGCTTGCACACCAGGCATCTCAAAATTACAGAAGATCTTGACTACGTGACTATGGAAGGGATTGTCCCCCTGGACTCAGCACTGATGAGGCTACATCTCAAATACTGTGTTCAGTTTTGGGCCCCTCACTACAAGAAGGATATTGAGATGCTGGAGCATGTCCAAAGAAAGACAATGAAGGTGGTGGAGTGGCTAGAGAACAAGTCTTATGAGGAGCAGATCAGGGTTGTTTAGTCTGAAGAAAAGGAGTCTGAGAGGAGATCTTATATCCCTCTATAACCACCTGAGGTGGCTGTTGATCTCTTCTCCCAAGTAACAAGCTATAGGACAAGAGGAAATGGCCTCAAGTTGTTGCAGGGGAGATTTAGGTTGGATATTAGGAAAAATTTCTTCACCAAAAAGGGTGTAAAGCATTGGAACAGGCTGTTCAGAGAAGCGCTAGGGCTACCATCCCTGGAGGTATTAAAAAGACATGTAGATGCAGTGCTGAGAGACAAGGTTTAGTGGTGCACTTGGTAGTGCTGGGTTAATGGTTGAACTTGGTGGTCTTAAAGGTCTCTTCCAAAAAAACCTATTCTATGATTCTATGTTTTTCTATGATTATTTGTCTTTTAGACTTTACTGCAGAGACATAGTTTTTTTAACTTTCTTCTTTCAGATATTCATTTATTTATATATTTTCAGGAGATATCTAAGACAAAGTATGAATTATAAAACTTAATTTTTGTTGTGGCTTTTGTTTTTTTCCTCTGGAGCACTGTACCTCCTACAAACCAATATAGAGTGTGAATCTGTAATATTATTTTCCCAAAGATTCTCCTTCGGAGACAAAGGGATATACTTTAAGATCCTTGTCCCTCTTTTCTTCTGAACCGGAATACACTTGGCAGAGGTGAAGAATGCAAGCAAGTTAATGAAATAAACCTCTGTTTATTTCTGGGTTACTAGAATTGTTAATTTATTGTTATTATTAATTCTATGGAATAATGGATTTGGAATAACTCCATATACCATAACTAATGGAAGTCTTAAATGCTTTCATCCCGTCTAATTTGTAGAGTGCATAAATTTTTACTGTTCATAGATACTACAGTTCAGGTTCACTGAACCTAACTTACCACTTTCCTAACATATAGAAATTATTACAATGTCTGCCTTGTGCCACTTCTTTAGTGAGAGGATAGGCACTAGAGCTCTTGATTGTCTTCTAGTTCATTTAAGATATCTATTGCAAATCTAGAGCTGCCTGTCTTTTTCCATGTACTTTTCCAAACTAACATGGAGTAAACATAAATATGTCAGTATGCTACACATGTAGCCTTTTTATTCCCATTGTTATCAACCTTTATATATGTGAACAGAGAAGCAGAGGGATGCAAATCATTGCATGCACTTAGGTTGGCCAAAGGTCTGGAGTTTTGTCTTTTCTTGTCATGAATGATAGTACATTTTGAACCATTTTGAACAGTTTCTTTTCATGTTGCAGCCCAAGATAGCTCTGTATCCTCCTAGAATGGAGGATATCTTGCTTTCAGTGCTAGGTTGAAACCTTGATATTGTATTGTGTCTGTCTGAGCTGATTTTCCCCATAGCATTCCAACATTCCCTCCTGCAGTGGGATGGGCAAGATCTGCTCAACTAGAAAGCTAGGAAAAAGGAGGAGGAGGGGGGGCCCATTCCTTTGTCCTCTGGAGCAATTGCTATGCATTTTGGAGCCCTGCTTCCCAGGAAGGGGTCAGACTTCACCTCCTGATGTGAAGTAGAGAATAAATCTTTGTTTTTCTTCGCTTCCGCACACAGACTTGCTTGGCTTTGCTCTGTTATGATTAAACTGCTTTTGGTTTACCCACAGGGTTTTTTTGTTTGTTTGTTTGTTTTTTCCATTTTATATTCCTTCCCCTTTTGCTCTGATGAGGAGGGAGAGGGAAGGGGGAAGGGGGG